>QANZ01055349.1:64891-99767 GCA_003254925.1 Chamaecrista fasciculata | reverse complement strand
CCCCCCTCCCCTCCCCGAAAAATATGCCAAAGAATTATCCCTTAATAAAATAAGTTATGTGAAAAATATTTAGACTAAAATGCATAAAACTCCATTCAATTTAAAAAAGTGACGAAAGACCCCTAAATTTTTAATTTTGTGCAAAAAAAAAAACTTGCTAAAAATTTCATTAAAAAAATCGATATATATATAAATGGGAACTGCAACAATAATCTAAACAGAAATAAGATTTTTTGAATGAAAAACAAAACAAAAGGAGTCTTCACTTTTCAAAGTTTACGGGATTTTTGCACTCTTTAGCTAAATATTCTCAACCAACCAGCGACCAAATGAATCATGCAAAACAACTAAATTTGGCATAAGACCAGGGCACCTTGCCCTCATGTTATCACCCTTTTTTTTTCTTCTGAAAAAAGAATTTGGCCACATGTTCTTTCAAATGCTTCCTAAAACAGTAAAGCATCTTAAAGAGATCATAAGAACCATAATAACATCTTCAAAGGATGCAGGGTAGACAAGTCCAAAGTCTAGCTGTAGAAGGAATCGAATTGGTCAAATGTGCTTTAAGGACGTTCCCAGTAGCAGAGCCAAAAATATTTCGTTTCTAATAAGTGGCGATATGAGAATAAATGGGCTCAATAGCCAGATAAAAAGAAGCTGAGAAAAGAACAAGATTCAACAATTTCCCTATTGGCTAAGAAAATGGAAATTACATAATATTTTCTCAAAATAAATAGAGTTATTGCTTATCTTTTGGTCTTTAGAGAGTTACGTGTATATTTTATAATATAGAAACAGAGTCTATAATTAAACCATCTCTTAGGATCCGGGTAGTAGAGATTAATAATTTGAGGGCAAAAGCACGTTTTTGGTCCCTAAATTTTGCATCAATTATAAATTTCGTCCTCAAAGTTTGTTTACTGTTAATTTTGTCCTTAAAGTTTCACATTTTGGTCAATTTTATCCTTTGCACTAACTCCATTTAATGAATTAACGACAAACTCCGAAATTTTTAATTTGAGACAGGATTGAAACATTTTTTCAGCCATTTTACATAACATGTCGTAAACCAAGTGGAGTTTGGCATTTATTCATTGGATGAAGTTAGTGCAAAGGATAAAATCAACCAAAATATGAAACTTTGGGGATGAAATAGAAAAATGATGAAAAGTTTAGGAACCAAAAAAGTGTTTTAGCAAAATCAACCAAAATATGAAACTTTAGAGAAATAATTGAAAATTGATGTAAAGTTTGGGGGCCAAAAAGGTGATTTTGCCATAATTTCAAGATTCATGAGATTTTTAGCTCAAGCTTTAAACAAGTCAACCCATTTGATTACTAATGCAAGTACAAGATGAAAAAGGGAAAAAGAAAATTAGAGACGTTGCTTAATGCAGACCAATAGAAGAAAGCTTGCTTACCGGAATGCAATGTAGAGACAAGCAGCCTGAACTTGCTCTGATTTCCGTCCCCTTGTGAAATTCCGTTCAATCGCTATCTTCAGTAGTCCATATTCCAAGGATTTTTAAATAAATCATTTTCACATGAATTTAAGTAGATTAGAAACTAGGTCTACAATAATGTTCAAAACATACTTTATAAAAGGCCAATGCTTGTGTGGGCAAACTGTCATCTTCCACTCCAAGTTCAGAACTTAGATTTTTTATATCACCGAGTGCTGTAAACCCACAGAAAATTGGCACGCAAGAAAGTAAGTAATTAAATATATTAAATTCATAACAGTAATTATTGCATCATCTTAAGTATAATAACTCTCCAAACTCTTTTTTTTATCCATGCTTTCCTTATGATTGTCATTTACCTGCCCATTGTCAATTACCTTAGCTATCGCAAACACTTTTTGAGATATATGATACTTTCCTTATATAACTAGAAATATTATCACAACATACTACTGAAATTAAAGCCAAATGAAGGACGGCATGATAACCGTGATTCAAGTTGGGAAAACAAGTTTATATTACAATTTACACAGCAATTACTTTAGAAACCATTCTTTCTACTAAATTGATCAGGTAGAACATGCAATGAAGCTTAACCAAGAATACCGTTCTTAAAAGTCCTTTGGCGTGACTCAGAGTATTGACTTTGAAATTAAAGCCAAATGAAGGACGGCATGATAACCGTGATTCAAGTTGGGAAAACAAGTTTATATTACAATTTACACAGCAATTACTTTAGAAACCATTCTTTCTACTAAATTGATCAGGTAGAACATGCAATGAAGCTTAACCAAGAATACCGTTCTTAAAAGTCCTTTGGCGTGACTCAGAGTATTGACTTTGAATCGTTCTCACATAATGACCCGATAGTTTGCTCTACATCAAAGTGTTGAAAATTTTGATACAAATAAGGAAGAACAAAAGTTAACAAAGAGTCGAAGACAATAGATAGAGAGATAAATAAAAGAACTGCTCACAAAAAATGCTATTTAATTGCTCTTTTCCTTGAGACATCATAGTTTCATGGAGCATGAGAGCATCATACGTAAAATCCAAGTGTAATATTTCAAACTGTTCTCCATTGCTAACAACACATCATAATGTGCTACAGAAATTCTATACCTTAGTTTCTTTTATTGTATTTTGGGTATGTAATAGAATGGCCTAAGTACTCCACCCAGATCCCTCAGAAAATTCACAGGAATTAGGCTAATAGGGCTCAAAATTTATACCTGCCCAACTGCGTCTTTAACAAAAGTGGCCTCTTGAGAAAGATTCAAATCTTCCAACACCCTCCCACAGGGTTCACAACATCTGAGACCCAAAGCAAATAACCAAAAAGGTAGTCAGCTATTCTATTTCTATAATCCACGAAGGACCAACACAGTGTTCTAGTATAATAAAAGAACAGAAGCTCTAAATTCAAAGTGCCACCAAACAGTATGTAGTTCTATAGTTATTATCCAGCAAATAAAGTCCAAGTGCAAAGTGTTGAAGTCCCACATCACTTGTTAAAGGGCCTTCTAACCCTTCCCCTTTCAAAGCTGGAGAGTTAGGCCTTTCTACACAAAGACACTTACAAGAAACTGTCATCGGGCCGCATTACAGGAACATATTTTCTACAGTGATCACACCAGTACTTCATTGTATAATACTGCAACTAGACTCCTTTAGAAATCGGCCAAGGTGAAAAAAATACTGTACAGAGCACCGGTAGTATTCCTAAGAAGAAAAACAAAATTATTGCAGTGTCCAAGGCAACGCCAAAATGAACAAGAAAATCAAGAAATTATAAAGAAGATCCTTTCTGAGACATCAGAAGTAGAGAAGACGATTATGGTAACCCAAGTAGAGAATGATTTGAGGAGCTTGACAACAAAAACGGCAGAAAACGTTAAAGAGGAGACCGCGAGAGAGAAGCTCATCTCACCGGCGATAAAGCAGAAGACAATGGCGCCAGTGAAAAACACGCAGATCAAGATGGCCTCAAACGGAAAACCGTGTCTCTTTAAATATAAATCGGTCAAGGGCTTTCTGAGTATAACAGAACAAGAAAACGCAAAATACTTCGTCAATTGAATTGGCTTGCAGAATCTCCGTCGATTTGAGTATCAAAATTAGGGCTTACAGTGGTTATCGATGACACTTTTCTGGCGCCAAAATCCTTGTCGATTCCGGAAAGACACAATGAATCGACGTCGAGAATCAAGAATCAAGAATCAATCATCAATAAATAATTTAGGCTAAAGTGCACTTTTGGTCCCATAACTTTTACTTAGATCTCAATTTAGTCCCATAACTTTTTTTGTTACACTTTTGGTCTCATATCTTTTGTTTAGATTGCAGATTTGGTCTCGTGTCACATTTTTTGTCCCATATCTTTGGGTAAAGTTGCAGAATTGGTCTCATATCTTTTGATCAACTTGCAAAATTAGTCATATATCTTTAGGTTAGATGCAGAATTGGTCTCACAGCTTTGAGTCAGGTAGGACTGACAGTGAAACTTTTTGCAAAGATATAGGACCAGTTCTGCAACCTGACCAAAAAATATGAGACCAAAAGTGATATGGGACCAAATCTGTAACTTTTTGCAAAGTTATGAAACTAAAATTACAACAAAAAAAATATGGGACCAAATTGAGATCTGAGTGAAAGTTATAGGACCAAAAGTGCACTTTAGCCAATAATTTATTATAAAGTAAAGTCAGGCCAAAATAAATAAATAACGAATTTATTTTTTAAGAAAAACATCTAATATCTACATTATAGTATATTTTTTAAAAAATTATATATTAAAATAAATTAAACATATAAAATTATAAGGCTATAAACAGTTATTTATCTTTTATTATTTTAAAATATAAAATAATTTTTAATCGTTTTTGCTTTTATATATTTAGAATTTGTAAGAGAATAAAATGGTGCTGAGGTGTCCCTTCTAGAATGTCCGTGTATATTCGCATCTTTGTAATTATTACTCATCATTGCTGAGCTGTATGATTCTTTCCATTTCTGTTAGAATAGAAGGTTGTAGAATAGGGACAGGTGTATTCTTTATTCTTGTATATATTCACACCAAGGCAATGGAAATAGTAAGCTGCTTTCATACAATTTCTCTCATTTCTCTCAGAATCTTACATGGTATTAAGAGCCTTATGATCTTTTTTTCAATGGCTAAACATTCTTCTTCCTCCCCTGCTACACTTCTTGTAGCTTCATCCCTCACCACTCCTTCACCTCCCACTACTCTCACTCCCATTCCTACCAAATTTGACCCAAATCTTGGCTCTGTCGATAATAATTATTTGTCATGGAAACAACAAGCCATGGCTACCATCAAAGGATACAAACTTCAGGAATTCTTACTTGGAGCTCATGTCATTCCACCCCGATTTCTCTCTAATAGAATGGTGCTGAGGTGTCCCTTCTAGAATGTTTGTGTATATTCGCATCTTTGTAATTGTTACTCATCATTGTTGAGCTTTATGATTCTTTCCATTTCTGTTAGAATAGAAAGTTGTAAAATAGGGACAGGCGTATTCTTTATTTTTGTATATATTCACACCAAGGCAATGGAAATAGTAAGCTGCATTCATACAATTTCTCCCATTTCTCTCATAATCTTACAGAATTTTTAAAATATTAATTTACCTTGGCATATACGAAATTCAATATGTATATGTGCCAAAATCTGCATAAAACGGAGTCACACAACGGTTTCACAATTTGGCCAAAAAAAAGAAAAACGGTTTCACAATGGGTGAGTAAACACATAACCGCAGATCATATGGTTTCACTTTGGTGGTTTATTATTATTATTATTATTATTATTATTATTATTATTATTATTATTGTTATTGTTATTGTTATTGTTATTGTTGTTAGATTACTTTACTACAAATACAAAATATAGTAAAAGTCACAACTTCAAATCCAAAAAGAACAAACAAAATGTTAAATATATATATTTTTTATATTATTATAATTACATAGATAATTTCTGATCGTTAGATTTAAATTTGATGATTAATTTTTGGCCCTTAGATTACTATACCATTAATCTCATTTACACTCAATTGATTTCTAACCTAGCCGCATACACACAACAGAAATGCATTCAACATTTCACAATAAAAAAACCACGAGTCACAGACGCATACGCACAACACCGTCGCTGTTGCCCGTCGGTCAGACGACAACGGTGGTCGTCTTCCGTCGTCTCCCATCACCTTCCGTCGTCTTCTTTTCAGTTCGAAAGTTCGCCGTTAATTCCTTTCTTCCTTTCTTCTCTTTTTTTTTTAATGATAGATCATTATCTGAGACCATGAATCTCTTCCTCATGATGAGTAGATGTTGTTCAGTATTTTTGGGACCTGAAATGCTGCCAAAAATGGTGATTTTCGTCATGAGGAAGAGGATGATTGTTTTGTGAAAATTGTATTTCTTGTCCTCCTTTTTTTTGTACAATCTATGTTTTGGTCCACCCTCTTTTGTGCAAGCTGCGTTTTGGTCCTTTTTTTAAAAAAAAAAATTCTGTGGGGATCCCCGCGGAGACCCCGGGGATCGCAGGGAACGGGGATGGGAAGAAAAAATTCCCCACAACGGGAATCAGGAACGGGAACAGGGAGAGGTTTAGTTGGCGGGGACGGGGACGGGGAGTAGCTCCCCCGTCCTCGCCCCGCGCGGGTGTCATCCCTATTCACAGGTAATAAAAGCAAAAATGAGCATTTTATAATGTAAGAAGGATTGCATGCAAGAGATAATCACAAGCAGACAAAAGAGTTAAAACATGATGTGATTGCAACGAAAGTAGAATTGCAAGCCTTGAGTTTTAAACTTTTAATTAACGGATGTGGCGCGCACCTGTTTTTTTTTTTTTTCGCGCTCTCAATTGAATTTCCTCATTTTTAACCAACCAAAAACTCAAAACTAGTTTTATATGGAATTTTACCACACATAAATGTAAAATCAAGAACTCAAACCAACTTTTGAGTGTGACAGTAATTTTTCACGTAATCCTTTTTTTTTTAAAGCATCAATCATGATATATTATTAAAAAGTCAAACGACACTTACAAACATACAAGAATCCAAATATAATACAACATGTGAAGAAAAAAGCAAAATTGTTGAACTAAGAAGACAAATTAAATGCATAACTAATCTTATGTTGACAATATCCAGAGGATGAAAACCATCACCCATCTTCGTGTTGTCAACAAAACATTTATTATTATACTTCTTCATCAAAAGAGAACTCAACTTCATGGTTGTAGAGACCACCGACTTCACCATAAAATTAAACGCGGATTGAAAACTTCGTGGCATAGATGCTCAGATTGGAGTCGATCTATTACTGAAAACAAATCTTTCACGAAGAAAGAACAAAATCATAAAAAATCTAGATAAAATCAGAATTAGATCTAGATATAACCACCACCAAATTAGGGGGACTAAAAATCTAAGTTATTGAAACAAAAAAACGAAAAGAAAAGACAAAAATCAGGGAGGAATTACTCAGATGTAGAGCAACTCCCTTGTGACTAGATCTGAAAAAGGAAAAGTTGCGATGAAAGTAGAGAGAGAGCAGAGAAAAAGTGTAGAGAGAGAGAGGTGGTTGATAACGGAGTGATTAGTACTTTTTCACTTAGTTCCTTAATTAAATAGTAACAATTCGAATTTTATCTTGGATATAGAAAATCTTTTTTAGCCAACTGTTTACTTTTAAGAGGAAGACCAACGACATAAATATTAGTGACTGTACCCAACGATAAATATCATTGATTTTATAAAAAAAATATCTATATTATGACAAACAATATATATTGCGGTAAATATTAATATATTCTTTGAATTTTAAATATGAAATAAATAATATTTTTTTATTTTTTAATATGAAAAAGTTACTAAAATGTTCAACTTTCTATAATTTTATTTTTAATGTATATATATATATATTTAATTATTTATATATATTAAAAGTTTAGTCCCCCTAAAGTTTAGTCCCCCATAATTTTATTTATACACACCGTGTAATGTAATATTAGGAGTTTGATGTGCCACTGTACTTGCTTCATAAAGTATGACAGTTCACTGTATATATGAAAAGTTATTTAATATTTGCAACTACATTTTATTTTATTAATATTATATACCAAATTTATTTTAACATATACTTTTTTTAAAAAAATAATAACTAAATGCATTCAACAGTCAACACAATCACATCGAAATTGGTAGCATTTTTTATGTTGGAACGTGTAGAATTATTTAGATAATTATTTCTCAGTTTTCTCTGTTTTCAGTTTAGTCCTTAGTCTTAGTTTTCGGTTGTATTTGTTTAGTTTGTTTAGTTTGTTGCATCAGTTACACACTTGAGAATTGGGTTTTTATTTGGGCCTTGTGTTGTATATATTGGCAAGCTTTAGTTAATAAAATTAGAGAGTATTATTCAGCAAAATTTTCCTACTTGTCGAATATGGTATCAGAGCCCTAGGTCGAACCTGGTGAGCTTTCTTCTTCCTTCCTCCATTTACTCTCTAAATCTGCGACGAAGGAGCAGCCATGGCAGAGCAAGATAGTGCGACTTCGAACACAGGGATTTCGCGATCTGGAGGCGCGAAGAATGACGGAACAGAGCATTATAGGAAGGACCCATTCTACATACACCCATCGGACAACCCAGGTATGCAGCTGGTTTCGAACCAACTCACACTGAGCAACTATTTGCTGTGGCGTCGATCAATGTTGATAGCGCTAAAGGCAAAGAACAAGGTCGGATTTGTCGATGGGTCCTGCAAGAAACCTGAAGACGAAAACAGCGACCAATTTCAGCAATGGGGATTTGTGGATTCAATGGTAATCTCATGGATTCTCAACGCAATGGTGAAGGATCTTTCAGAGGCGTATATGTACGCTGAGACTGCTCGAGATTTGTGGATTGAGCTGGAAGAAAAATTTGGAGAGACAGATCGGCCAAGAATCTTCCAGTTAAAGAAGAAGATGCAAACAATTACTCAGGGGAATGATTCTCTTGGAGTATACTCAACGAAATTGAAGAAAATTTGGGAAGAATTGAATTGCCTTGAGCCCAAACCACTCTGCACCTGTGATGCCAGAGGTAAAAGTGATGAAATTCACTCTTCAAACAAGGTAATGCAATTCTTGATGGGTCTGAATGAAAGTTATGACAGTGTGGTAGATAACATACTCATAATGGACCCTCTTCCATCCCTTAATAAAGTCTATTCAATGATTTCTAGACTAGAGAAACAGAAGGATGTGACTATTAGCAATAATTCTTTTGTTGAAACAAGTGCTTTGGCTGTCAAATCTTTAGATAGTAATAAAAGTGCAGGTGGAAGCAATAGGAATTTTACACGAAAGAAAGACAAGATGGAAAAATTCTGTACATATTGTAACAAGAATGGACACACGGCTGATGTGTGTTTCAAAAAATTTGGGTACCCAGACTGGTTTAAGGAGCTTCAGAATAACAGGGATAAAAAGGAAATGGCGCATGCTGTGCAACAAGAGGGTTCATCCATCAATAATGCAGAGAAGGTGTCTATGATGGATACAGGATATCTTACAAACTTTATTCAAAAGGAGTTTCAGAAGTGCATGAAAGAAAAGGTGACTCAGGAGGATACACCCCTTGACATCAGTTGTTTTGCTGACTTTGGAGGTATGCTTTCTACTATTTACATTGACAATAAATGGATATTAGATTCAGGAGCCTCAAGTCACATAACTGGAAATTTAGATTTATTAACCAATATTCGAAAGAAATTAGGCAAGAGAACTGTACAAATACCAGATGGAAGTATAAAACTAGTTAGGTTTGTTGGAGATGTTAAACTTACTGAAAAAATCTTGCTAAAGGATGTTTTATATGTCCCAGATTTTATGTTCAATCTAATTTCCATTGGTAAGTTAGTAGGAGACACATGCTTAAAGGTGTTTTTTGATGACAAACACTGTATATTGCAGGGGCAGAGGACTAATGACATTCTGGGTTACAAAGTGAATAATCTGTATTTTTACAAACCTGTAATTGTTGATAAAAATGAGTCTGTAATAGCATGTAAAGTAGAAGAATTCAAGGGTGTTAACCTCTGGCATGCACGATTAGGACACCCCTCTAATGGTGTCATGAGTCACCTACCTTTTTTGAAATGTAAAATAGAAAATAGGGTGTGTGATATATGTCATAAGTCAAAGCAAACACGCTTGCCCTTTCCAGTAGGACATAATTTTGCAGATAGTGTTTTTGATCTCATTCATGTAGATGTTTGGGGACCTTATCGTGTTCCTACAAAAGGTGGTGCAAGGTTTATGCTTACTATAGTAGATGATTTTTCTAGAATTGTTTGGGTTTTTCTCATGAATAATAAAGCGCAGGTTTCAATGCTTTTGGGTAAATTTTTCTTGTATGTACATACTCAGTTTCATGCTAAGGTAAAATGTGTTCGAAGTGATAATGGTACAGAATTTACTAGCTCTACTTGCCAAGAACTTTTTCAGTCTTTAGGGATTATACATCAGAGAACTTGTACTTATACACCACAACAAAATGCTGTGGTGGAGAGAAAGCATCGGCATCTTATACAAGTTGCTCGTGCCCTACTTTTTCAAGCTGGTATGCCTCTTGATTTTTGGGGGGAAGCTATTTTGACTGCTGCACATTTAATAAATAAACTGCCCACTTCTCTACTTGAATGGAAATCACCTTTTGAGGTCTTATTTCAGAAAAATCCTGATTATACACAATTACGTGTTTTTGGTTGTTTATGCTATGCTACTAACCTTGATCCACACAAGCATAAGTTTGATGTGCGTGCCAAGAAATGTGTTTTTGTAGGATACCAACCTCATTGCAAGGGATTCCGGGTGTATGACTTGGATAGCAAAAGATTCTTTGTTTCTCGAGATGTGGTGTTCCATGAACACATATTTCCTTTTAGCTCAAACAAAACCGATGGCATGACAGAAGTTCCTATCCCTTTACCAATCTATGAAGAAACTGATGATTCATCAATCCCTAATGCTCCTGTGCCTGAACGTGACTTAACTAATGAAGTAGCAATACAACCAAATTGGGAGAGTTCTGTTGAGACTGAACCTGTCTCTCGGCCATCCACTAACATTCAAGAGACTGAACCTGCTTTGAGAAGGAGTTCTCGGCCTAGGAAGGAACCACAGTGGTTTCAGAACTATGTAATTGGTAATGCTTCTTCTACTCTTGCCTCTTTCTCTGTTCCACCTGACAATATGATATTTATGGCAAATGTGGATCAAATTCAAGAACCACGGAGTTATAAAGAGGCTAGTACTATGCCTCATTGGGTGGAAGCTATGAAGCAAGAGATTGATGCCTTAGAATTAAATCAAACTTGGGATTTGGTTCCTTTGCCAGTAGGTAAGAAACCTATAGGTTGTAAGTGGGTCTATAAAACAAAGTTGAAACCGGATGGTCGCATAGAAAAATATAAAGCTAGGTTAGTGGCTAAGGGGTACAACCAGGTAGAAGGAGAGGATTTTACTGACAGTTTTTCTCCTGTTGTTAAGAATGTAACAGTTCGCATTTTGCTCTCTATTGCTGCTGCATATCGCTGGCCGGTTCATCAATTTGATGTGAACAATGCATTTTTGCATGGTTCCATTGATGAAGATTTGTACATGTTGCCACCTCCAGGATATCATACTACAGATAGTAACTTGGTTTGCAAATTGAGAAGAAGTCTATATGGGCTAAAACAAGCCTCAAGGCAATGGAATAAGGAGATCACTTCTCACTTGGAAGGTATTGGTTTTTTACAGTCAGCCCATGATCATTGTCTTTTTATAAAATCTTCTGATGCTGGTTTTGTGGCTCTTTTAGTTTACGTTGATGATATCTTAATTACCAGTAATTCCCTATCTCTTATTTCTTTGGTTAAAGATTCTTTGCATAGTGTTTTTACCATCAAAGATTTAGGGGCTGCTCGTTACTTCTTAGGTTTGGAAATTCACCAAACTTCTCAAGGCATATATGTTAACCAAAGGAAGTATATTATAGACTTAATTACTGATTGTGGTATGTTGGATTCAAAACCTACTAATACTCCTATTGTAAAGGCAGCACAAGGTCTGAAAATTGATGGTATTCCTTTAAAGGATCCTGAACAATATCGCAGGTTAATTGGGAGATTACTATATTTAAATTTTACTCGTCCTGATTTAGCTTTTGCTTCACAACAGCTTAGTCAGTTTGTTAACAATCCTTGTGAAGAACATTGGGCAGCTGCTATGTATACTTTGCGTTACTTAAAGGGAAGTTCGTCACATGGTTTGTTTTTCCCTGCTACGACTTCTATTTTAAAATTGGAAGCTTTTTCTGATGCTGATTGGGCTACTTGCCCTGATTCTCGTCGTAGTATTACAGGTTTTTGTATCTTTTTAGGAGGCTCTCTTATATCTTGGAAGGCTAAAAAGCAATCCACTGTTTCCAGGAGTTCTGCAGAGGCCGAATATCGTAGCATGGCCTCCACAGTTGCTGAATTGAAATGGACCTCCTATGTCCTTCGGGATTTCCAAATTTCTATTACTTATCCAATTTCTTTGTGGTGTGATAATCAGGCTGCTATTCATATCTCGGCAAATCCTGTTTTTCACGAAAGGACCAAACATCTAGATATTGATTGCCACTTTGTCAGGGACCAAGTAAAGGTTGGTTTTGTTCAACCTCAGTTCGTATGCTCTGCTTCCCAGGTGGCTGACATTTTTACGAAACCTCTACCAGCTCCTCGGTTCACTTTGTTGATGTCCAAGCTTGGAATGCTTGTTTCACAGTCTTTCCAGCTTGAGGAGGGGGTGTAGAATTATTTAGATAATTATTTCTCAGTTTTCTCTGTTTTCAGTTTAGTCCTTAGTCTTAGTTTTCGGTTGTATTTGTTTAGTTTGTTTAGTTTGTTGCATCAGTTACACACTTGAGAATTGGGTTTTTATTTGGGCCTTGTGTTGTATATATTGGCAAGCTTTAGTTAATAAAATTAGAGAGTATTATTCAGCAAAATTTTCCTACTTGTCGAATAGAACGGAATTTGATCCAAAAGAATGGATACATGGAAAGTTGCTTTTATAAAATGTAGCCCAACATACCAAGAAAGAAACTAATATGTGAATTAGTATTAATTTAGACATTATCTGGTGAATATTTGTGACTATGACTCTGTTATTATTTCTCTCCCCCACTAATCTTACAAGTATACTCAATCTCACATCTAAGATTATAGTTTCAGAGCACTTTATAAAAACTGAAACAAAACTGATTGAAAAAAAAAAAAAAAGATGATCAACTTCAATCCAAGCAAATGAATTAGTGGATCAGCTATCATCGGCATTGCTGCCTGTAGAAAAATCTATCAGAGAGAACCTTGGTTAGCAAATTCTTGAGCCTCCTGGATCCAGAACCAGGCTTCACAACACCAAAATTCTCACTTTTCAAATCAGAGCATCCTCTATTTTTGTGACCCATAGAACACCATCCTCCATAAGAAAAATGCCCAGGTTGCCTCTTGAGCAAGTCTCTATCAATTTTATCGAGCACAGCATCATTCTTCTTGAATTTGCGAGCGAATGGACGACTACTGAGGACCATTTTGCGATAATCTTTGAGACCAAGAGACTTTGGGTGTTGCTTGGGAGGCACGTCCCATGTAATGTAGTGAAGGTCATGATTAGCTGTGGTGTTCTTGTACTCCTCAGAATTGCATATCACTGTCTGGAAATAACCTTCTGGGGATGACACAAAGTTGGTGTAGTAGAGAAGTAGGGTCCTTGGGAGATTTTCCCACCCCACAATGCAGTACTCTGAGAATGATCTTGATAGTATAGTCCAAGCTGAACCTGGATTTGGGAAGGTAACAATTAGATTAGTTCTTTCATTATATAGGAAAGACAGAGACAAGAGGGATGGGTTTGGGAACTAAGATACCTACCATCACTGATTTCACATCTTAAGATCATATCTCATATTCCAGTCGTTATTATTATTATTTTTTAATTGGGAGAGCAATAAGTCATGAATTATGATCATTAAAAAAAAATCCTCATTTTGGTTCTTGAATCATAAAGTGAATTCCATTTTGATTTTCAAATTTTGTTTGGTTTTGTTTTGATCTTTAAACTTTTTCATCTTTTCTACTGTCAATCTAAAACATAATTTTGTCTGATTTCAGTTATCTTTTATTTTAACGGCAAACCCTTAAATAGAGCTCAAATTCCCGAAAGATTAGTCTTTAATCTATCGAGCTAAGAGATACTTTAGGCAAAAAAAAAAAAAAAAGATAATGGACAGAAATCAAATAAAATTTTATTTTGAATTAACACTGAACAAATTGAAAAGTTTAAAAACTAAATTAGAACAAACAAAAACATGTTTGTCGACTAAAATAATATTTACCTAATAAAATTAAGAAAGAGGAAAGGTGTAGTGATTATGAAAACATGAGACATCCACCGTCGTGCACGTGCATATCCTAGACCTATTCTGTTCTAAATAACAGAGAAAATATTTTTGTTCGCTTTCTTTCAAATAAGTTATATCTATAATTCTATACATAAGATGTGGTCTGCCACATATTGTTTTTTGATCACTAAAATCGAGTCAAGCATGTGATGATCACAACTCAAGAACCCTAGAATTTTGTAGTGGGTGGGTGCATCGGTAGGTGAAGATCTCGAAGCAGATAATTATGCCACATCAATTATGAATGCCCCAACTAGAAACAACCATTTATCATTAATGGCTTCTTCTACAATCAATCATCACTAACAATTGATAATGACATTTTGGCAGCAATGATGTGAAATTGTGAATCCATCCATCCACCATGGACGATGGAACCTTAAACCCCAAAATTCAACCAAATCATATAACCATGGATTGCCATTTGCCAGACAAGCTGAGCTTGATCGCACTAACGTAGAATTCAAAAACATACCAGCAAATTAAATAATGAAATATATAAAGGGTATAGAGGGAAATGCAAAATAGAGATAAGAAGACAAGCAAAAATGGGACCTAACCGACAAAAATAAATAATGACCTAGGCGGATGCATCAGAAAATTGTTATATAAGCACTCAATTCAGATTTCAGAGCATCACATGCTCCAGCTAATTAAATATTTATTGATAAGGCAACATAACATATGTACGCGTGGAATAAGCATAATAACAAGACAAGGTATTATTGGCTTATAGAGGATAAACGATAAAGCAAGAGTTTGAGATTGAGAGAGAGAGATTTCAAATGAAAAACCTGTATATAGTTTGAAAGACGTTGGCAAATTCCTCTGCTTAATGACCCACCAAATCTCCGATTTATTGAGGCTGTAAAGCCCTGGGTCTATAATTATAGGCCTCCCTCTCTTATTCCTAGAAAAGGAAATAATAAGAATTAAGAAATTCAGAAATCAGAATTTAGCGTTTTTTTAGGTAATAAAATGCTTTTTTTTTGTTTTACAGGAAAATGATTGCTTGCTTGCTTGCTTACAGTTTCCAACCCAGACGACTGCTATGCTGTACGAAATTGATATCTCTTGGCAACTCAGAGAATACTTGGATCAGATCTGAAAAACAAACAAAAGTTGATCCCAGTTTAATTCCACAAAAGAAAGAAAGAAGAAACATCAAGAAACGAAGAAAAATGTACAGAATGGGCATAAAAAATTAAAGGGCACTCACCCTACCATCTTGTGTAACCAAGGGATAATCAGAGGCACTAAGATTGATGAACCAATCCCATCGGCAAGTCCTAAGAAGCAAAGCCATGGCATGAAGAGTGGTAGCAAGCATAGTGGGTCCTCTATATGTGACCAAATTACGCTTACCCACAACCCAAACATTTCCTAATTCAACAAAAACAGGGTCTTCAGCTACAAAATCAACCACATCCCTAAATTCTGCTTCAGGCGCCCCATAATCCATATGAATCAGATAGTAGTTTGCAGGATGGTACAGTGCCTTCACTAACCTCTTGAGCTTTACGGCGTCTCCTTTGGATGCAGAGATTAAGTAAGCAAAGGAAACTGGGTATGATGATGATGATGTATTATTAATTTGGGGGATATTCAAGTATTTCATCACGGGACTGAAGCTGGATATGGGTATGGTTAATCTGGTGGGGATGTAAAGAAGAAAGAATAATAATGAGGTTAGCATGAAGGAAGCCATGAAAATCTTGATACCCATTTGAGATAAACATGTAAAGAAGGGATTTTGAGGGAGAGAAACCAGAAAAAGTGAGAAAGGGGAGATTGGGAATGTGAAGGGAAGAGGTAAAAAGATGGTTTTTAATATTGAAAGAGGTTGATAGTGGAGAATGGGAAGAGTGTGGTTTACAACTTTTGGGTCCTTTGCTTTGAACGCAAGGCCTCCATTTGTCAGCGAATTGTCGGTAGGCAAGGGAAGTGTATAGATTCCATTGAGAGCACCACAATACTGGCTCTCTCTCTTTTTTCTTTTTCTTTTTTAATATACTTCTGATAGAAAACAGATATTCCAGTTGAACTACACTACGCTTGCTGGTTTGATGCTTAATAATTACAAAAATAGTCTTTGATTGATTTCTATCTTCTCCATCTTTTTTTTTTTTTTGGTAAACTTTGTTTCCTATCTTCTCCCTTCTATGCATGTAATTACCAGTCAAATTTCATGGCTAAAAATGAAAAATTAGTAATTAGAGTGTGACTGTATGTGTCACACCATGTAGCTCCTCGTTCCCAGTCAGCAAAAGGAGCTGTCTTCTCAAAATTATGGAAAACTCTAGATAATAGCATTTGCTTTTATCAATGTCATGATATATGAATTAGAAAACTAAATTTGGTTGGTCTATTGGTTAGACCACTAGGTCGCTTAAGTAAATGTTGGGGATTCGAATTCCGCCTTGTGTATGCAGCAACCAATTGACCATCAATAATAGGGGTGTACAACTCTGGCCCGGCCCGGCCAGACTCGACGAACCCGGCTCGGCCCGAGGCTGTTTGGGCTGGGCGGGTCCGGGTCTAGTCTCTCTAGACCCGGCCCGGCCCGGGGTACCCTCATTTTTTAAAAAAAAAATTAATTTTTTACTATACATATTTATATTTTATACTACTAAATATTTTTTTAATTGTAATAAATACATATCTATTATTATTTTTATCAATTGTATATTAAAAATATACATAAAATATATATTTAATCTTAATTAAATCAACTTTTTTTAACAATTAAGTCAAATTAAATGTCTTCATTAATAAAAACATCATTAAATTGATCCAAAATTAATTGTTTTACCAATATATACAAGTTAAATTATATATAGAATGAATAAAAAAAAAAAAAAAATTTGTTGGTCCGGCCAGACCCGAGTCTGTACCGGGCCGGGTCTCGGGCCGACCAGAAACCCGGCCCGTGTACACCTTTAATCAATAAATCCTTAAATGTAGCTCAAATCCGTGAAGGATTAGTCTTTAACTTGTCGGGCTAGGGATACCTTGTGAAAAAAAACAATATATGAATTAGAGACGAGATATATTCTTACAAAATTGTATTTTGAAACCCAAATTGTTTCTCTTATTTATGTAACCTATATAATTAAAGTCTACTATGTTGAGCATTTTTTATTGAGCTTCATAGAAATACAGTTATCACTTATCAGTAAATGGCAATATAGTGTACCCAGTCCACTAGCCTATTGACTAAATGACTACTAGTACAGACCTGCAATAAAGGAGTTTGTTTTTAGCATTGATATAAAATCGAGCATTTAGTACCTGAATTATTTCTAAATTATGAATCAGCTGAGTTATAAATTTTGAACAACGACCTTTAAAACGAGTCACAATGACATTGATTGGACTTTTGAACTATATGGAAATATAATAAATACTTTCCTTGTGATACAGCCATACAGGTAATATTGGGTATCAGTTTATTCGTAGTCCTCTCGAATCTCAATACTTGCTTGCTAATTAGAAATCTTTCTGCGTGCTCGTGTTTTAGAAATTAGTTGTAGAATCATGGGTTTGATTAATCAGCTCAACAACCAAAGTGACGATAAGAAAAGAACTAAAGAAGTTTGTGTATATACCTAAAGTGACATTTGTTTGACTTTGCTGATAAAATTGATGATAGAGTTGCCATTATATTGTGAGATGGTTAGGCATTCATAATCATATGATATCCTTTCAGTGGTTGGATGACGCACATGAGCCATGTGACTTACAGACCCGCCTTTGTTTCCCGTACTCCATGACAAATTCCATAATTTTTTTTTAATATTAAACAATCAGAGATATAATAAAATTATTTAAAAAATGACAAAACTACTTTACATAATTAAAGATATAAAAATTGATCTCTTGCACAATCAAGTAAGAGAATATAAATAAAATTTATGATTAAAAAAATTAATGACAACTTTATATAAATTTTTTTCACAATCAAATTACATACATTACTATTGCTCAGTTAAATTTTTTTTTTGTACATTACAGAATTAAATTACCACATGAGGTTACTATTGCTACAATTGTCAAGTAGAGACTGAACTTTTACTTATCCTTGTGTTTGGAGAATCATAATCGATAATGTATCAGTTGTCTATATTGATATCAGTTTTATATTTAAAATGGTATCTTAAGAGCTTTGTCTTCGAGCTTTCTTTTGTGGGATATTATCTTTTGCCTGAATTATCAACCTAAGTAGTGTAAGAAAATCACTTCATTCCAACCACAATCCAAAAGAATGCGTCTTAAATTAATCCCAGGCAAAAGATAATTCCAGGAAACTTGCATGAGCTTCAAAGATAAGCAGAATATTAAACGTTCTCGTCTATTTTTCAGTTGGGACAACATAAGTAATGAACAGTAAACCAAACCCAGAAGAGTTTGTGATACTTTGATGTTAAAGGCATTATAGTGATAACATTTTTTGCGTGCAGATAAAATCAATCTACTTTATAACTGGATAGGTGGATCCTTTTTCTTGCCCAACCTTTCACATCTTGATAACGAGAATTCCCTATCTCAGTCAATTTTACCTTTTCAGGACTTACAGGTTTCGGTTGCATTAGAATAAACGAAGGACAATTGAAGTAACTGGACAGAAGCAGCATATAGCTACTACTGATGAGTCTATGTATTTCAGGTGACTTAAACATCTATAATATAATACAACAGAGACTAGATCATAAATTTTGGGCAACAAAACCAAAAAAAAAAAAAAAAAAGTCTGCAGCATGACAGTTTTTTTTAAAAAATATTTCTCTATTTCCTCTCATTCTCTGGTCTCCTCTTCCATAAGGCAATGTGTGCGAATACATGTAATTGCAGCTTGAAAATCATAAGCTTTAAGACGTCATATCTGAAAAGTGAAAAAGGTTCCTTAATTAATCAACTTAAACTACGTATAGTTTCCATTCAAGGTTATCAGTTAAGAGTAACCCAAAAAATTGTTGAGAGAGACAATGAATCTAAATAACTTACAGCACTATCCATCAATCTGTATATAAATAGTGGTACAAGTTTGAAATTCCAGCGACGAGATCAGTTGGATCCCAGATGACCACGTCCACCACATTCTGCACACATCATATTACCAGTTCCCCCACAACCTATAATATATTCACATCAAAACATGGTCACTAATGAAGATGCTCAGCAACATACAACTAGAAATAATCAATCATGAAATTATATTCCTTTCCTGATGTAATAGTAAGTATAATGCTATGTAACATATAGAAGCAACGATAGCAAGGTTGTTTGAAGAGGAATGAGAATATAATACCTAGGCAGCGTACTTTAACGATTATGCCCTGGCTTTCCAATATAGAGTCAACATAAAGTCCAGAACCAGAGCAGGTGGTACAAAGCACAGCGCCTTTGGCTTGACAATCGGTGCATCGAACATTGTTTCCAATTTCTTTCTCAGCCATAGATAAACCTACAGGATTTTCAATTCTTTCCTCGGGTATAGCCTTATCATAACAAAACAGAGATTCAAGATTACTTCTGCTTCTATTCTCATCTCCCCTTAAACTTGACACAGACTGAGACATAAAGAAGCAGTCAAGTGAGACACTTAGAAGAAACAAACCAAACTAATGAATGTAGATTCCAATGTCATTGAATACCCTTTTTCACGGACAATTTATACTTAGTTTCTCACTAGCTTAAGTACATGCAACTATGCAAGTCTATAACGTTGTCACGTTTAATATTGAGATCTGAACTGCTGTATATACAAAGATCTATAACTAGTATATATATAGCACATCAAATTATTTTTGAACAAGAACCCTTCTTCCCTTAACTGTTTAAGTGAATAAAAACTAAATGTTCCAGAAAGCCCTCAAGCAGAAGCATTGTAAAGAATTTCATAACAACTCGAATATGAAACTTGCACTCAAATAAATGAAAAATTAGTTTAGTTTCACTAATTTGGCTCATGTTTCTCCACACGGTTCAGTACTGCTTGAATATAGCTCAGTTTTTATAGGGAAAAATTAGAATTGCAATGCCAGGCTGCCAGCATATAACAGACAGACCATAGAAGAATGAACTTTCTCAGCAAAAGATTAATTCGCAATCATGAAAGAAACCTTGATCTAGATTTTACCAATTTTTCTGGTTGTAAATTATTAAAGAACGCTCTACTCCATTTCTTTCAAGGCCAGTATTGAATCAACATTCGGATCACTCTCCTATGAACCGATGCTTCTCTCTCATTGATTAGTGAATCTCTATCGTACATGAGATTTTAACATTGAAAATTTACGACAGTTAATTTAGGAGGAAACAAAAATCGAACACTTGCTAAGGGCAAAATTAACCAAAACCAAATTAACTTCATACGTCAGAGTCAGACATCGAGAAACTTGGCACCTAACTAGTTCCGATTAAGAATCTGTCCCTAAATTATTCTGCAACAAACTTGAATAATAGATTGAAGTTTCATCCATTTAAAAAAATACTAACCCAGTGCGAAGTGCATCTAGAAGCAGAACCATTTAGGGAGGAGATGGCACAAATGTTAGTGCTGAAAACGCTTCCTCCGAAATTAAACCCAAAATTCATCGACTTCTCGGGACGCAAAACAGCAGAAGCATTAGGGCAGACAACGAATCTTGACGACGCCATTTCGAGAGTAGCTGTATGCATTTCAGTCCAGATTTTTCAAGCCAAGCCAGTTACTTTAGCTTTGGAGAAATCGCCTGTTTGAGCAACTAACTCGTCTGCCTCTCATTTTCGCGCTTTAAGGCCTTCGGGGTTGACGATGAACATATTCATGGATCGTTGGAGGCGGTTTAACCCGTTATTTCGGTTGGACCCTCTTGGATCTGGAAAGAAAACTATGTAATGGGCTACTTGAGCCCTATATTTAATAAGGCTAAAGTGCATTTTTTGGTCTCATAACTTTGGCAAAGGTCTCAATTCGGTCCCATAATTTTTTTCTTGCAATTTTAGTCTCATAACTTTGGAAAATGTCTCAATTTGGTCCCATAACTTTTGAAAACGTCTCACCTTTGGTCACAAATTGATTTCTACCCATTATCTGTCGTTAAAGACGGTCTGACATACTGAGTTGGATAATGACGTGACAAATATGGGTGAAGTTATGAGATGGATGAAAATCAGTTTGGTACTAAAGGTAGGACGTTTTTAGAAGTTATAAGACCAAAATTGCAATAAGAAAAGTTATGGGACTAAATTGAGACCTTTGCCAAAATTATGGGACCAAAATTACAACAAAAAAAGTTATGAGATTGAATTGAGATATTTGCCAAAGTTATGGCACCAAAAAATGCACTTTAGCCATTTAATAATGATGGGCTTGGTAGAGAAAATATTCAAAACAAAAGGACATTGCAGTCTCCTAGTTCATGGGCCTTTTTAGTTTTTAAACATTTCTGTTTTGGTGAAAAGTCTATGGACATTTTCTCTGATGTATTGGTTGGTTTTTTTCCTTGGCACCCTTTTGTTTGCAATTTTACATTTTAATATTTGCTCTGACAAAAAAAAGAAGCATTTTAATATTGGCTGAAATTTTCATAGAAAATATACGGTGAAGAGGAAAAGTAGAGAAAATTTCTCTCAATCTTACTGGCAGAAAGATGACGATTGAATTTGGTTTAGAAGACACGTGGGCAACCATAATTAATTGAATAATGGAAAAATAGAATATTCAGCTTTAACCGGAATATGCCAGAAATTGAGCAGTTTCAGGTGGTTTCGGGAACGCAACGCGGAAATATTCCTGAAGCCAGATTTCGTTATATATTTGTTGTATTTTTTGTCAATAATAAATATATATTTGTCATTTTGTTGTATTGAACAATTGAATTCAAGTATATTTTATTCATGGTCTTTGTTGACGTGACCGTATTTTGGACTTCTTATATTCATCACTCGCAATTTATTATTAGCAACTCACACAATTTCACTCACAATTGCTGTAAAATAAACTATTATT
Organism: Chamaecrista fasciculata; assembly: GCA_003254925.1. NCBI lineage: Eukaryota > Viridiplantae > Streptophyta > Magnoliopsida > Fabales > Fabaceae > Chamaecrista > Chamaecrista fasciculata. Next base: position 77,801 of record QANZ01055349.1, on the reverse strand, counting down.
TCAGAGAGATGTTACTATAATAGTAGAACTTTAGAAGATGCCATTTTAGTTGATATATTTTGAAATTAATTAAGTAAGCTGAAGAATATTAAAAAATATATAATTAAGAAGTGTGAGATTGAGTCAGTCAGCATAACTGATTTTCGAAGTTTTAAAAAAGGCAAGAATAATGGAGGTTTTCCAAACGAGAAAAGAGGACACAAAGAATTGAGATAAAAAAAAAAGAAGAGAAACCTACTATTTAGTCCCTTCTTTTTTGCTGAGTCAATGATTTGGTTCCTCATTTATTGAAATAGACTACTTAGTTCCTTATTTATCATAATCGTTAACTATTTAGTCTCCCCGTTAAATTTACTTGATGATGTGAATGTTAAATACTTACATGACACCCGTTAAATGTTACTTTGACATCATAGTCACATAAACCAACTGAATCGGACCAACAAACACAATTAAACTGGCTTAAAATTCAGTCAGGCCTGAATAAGGCATAAACTATCGAAGCATTTCCAAATTTAAAACCCTAGGTGGTCCTAAATAATTAAATATGTGACATTTAACGTGTGGTATGTGCACTTAACGGTTAGATCATCAATGTCATTAACAGAGATATGCTACAGGGATTAAGGAGTTGACATTTGTAATTTTTTAGGGACTAAACCGTCTATTTCAAAAATATAGGGACCAAATAGTTGAAACTGTGAAAAAATGAGAGACCAAATAGCATAGTGCAAAAAATCGGACCGGACCGGGCGGTCCGACCAGTGAACCGGCGAACCGGAGCCCAAGCCGGTCCGGGAAAAAAAAATACCAGATTGCAGTTGAACCGGTGAGTCACCGGTTCAACCGGCTGTCCAACCGGTGAACCGGAGAACCGGTTTGACCTGCCAAAGTTTGCAAAATTACATATTGACCCCAAAAAATTACAAATTAGTCCCTGGATACATATTATAGATGGACTAAAATGAAAACTTTAAAAAAAAATTTGGGGTCAATATGTAATTTTTACAAAACTTGTTATGGTTAAAATTGCAAAATAGCTCTAAAGGTACTAAAGTGTTTAATATTTACTTTATATTTAAATTATTACAATATATTAATGTGTATTTAATGAATAATGTATATTTGAAAATGTATTTTTTAAGTAAACCGGCTCAACCGGTTAAACCAGTGACCCAGCGGTTGAACCATTATACCAGTGACCCGAGCCTTCCATAGGTTTGATGACCGGTCCGATTTTTTACACTATGCCAAATAGTAAGTTTCCTCAAAAAAGAAAAAAGAAATGGAGAGTGATAATGACAAAGAAAAACCATGATCCACAAGATTTGTGAGAACCGCGGAATGTAAAAGTGGGGAAAAGCGATAAATGAGCCGAGTGCCGACTCGTAGGAAGGCAATAAGTCTATAGTAAACGTAAGCGTGTGTGTGTGTCAGTGTGTGTCTTGTTCATTTCTTGTGAGGAGTCACATCCAAATATAAGTGCACCTCCATTCATAAATGCGCGTGTGACTGCTTTTACTCCTCGCCGGAAATTCCTCCTATTTTCTGATTTTCTCCCACTTTTATAATCAAATTAACATTGAAATTGTATACTTCCTTATAGATTTTTTTAAACTCAAAATTTCATTTCGGTCCTTGAACTTTTCTACTTGTTTGATCATTATTCCAAAATATTATTTTTTCTAGTTTTTGTTGTAAGAAAAGTTTAGGTGAGTTGGTTTTGGGAGGTTCGCCAAGGCCGCTGCATATCTTCAGGCTCTATGAGCTCTTACAAAGATACTTATAGATCGCCTACCAATAAGGCCCTCACATCAGCAGTAGGAATCTAACTTATGACCTTGTGGGCTATGAGTCAAATCCTTACTAACTTGGCCAACCTTTGTTGGCTTGTTAATTTTTTTTTAGACAATTGAGATAGTGATTTTTTTCTTCATATTTTTCTTAATAAGTGAATTAACAAAAAAAATCTCCTTAAGGATAAGTTTGTAATTATGTTTGGAAAAAACTGAGGTAATATTCTTTATATGTTTGTTATGAGATTCCTCCGATCAGAAGCTTATTTATATTTTTTTTCTTCTACGATTGGACGTGCAAAAAGATATATTTAATGTTCTATCTCTATCATGATTGGTCATGCATTAAATTTTCGCCATATGTCATATGTTTATAGTAAGCATATAAGGAACTTTACCTAAATCTTTTCCTTAATGTTTTTTTATAAGCAAGAAGTTTTTTTTTTCTTTTGTCTCATTTATTAAGATATATATGAGAAATTGTTCGAATAAGATGTTTATATCAGATATAGTGCCATAAATTATAAGGAATCACGGTCACCATTGGATTTAACGGCAGAATAAGTGAAAAAGTTCAATGATCAAAACAGGAGGAGAAATAATTTGAGGGTTAAAGTGAAATTTAACTTATAGTAAAAAATCAAAATAAGATTTTGACCCTTTTTATGATAATTTTTTTCCCAAAATAAAAGGGGGAAGAAAAAGCTTAGTATTAGGCTTTGGACTAGGTGTGTGTGAAAGTTTCAAGGGTGGTGGTGAGAACGGGGACCTTGATTAAATGGATTTCTCCATTTTATAACAATTCTTTTCCTTCATCACAATGCATGTCCGTTTCAAGTTTCAACCTTTACAAATTACAAGTGCTTCTCAACAGCCATGAATGAAATTTCCTCTCCTACGGCCACGTGTACTTTCGGTTGGAAGCCCCCCTCTTAGCTCCTCTATTTGATTTTCTCCTTCTCATTTCTCACACTGATTCTCAGAATGCTACAACCACCACTCTTGCTTAATCCTCCTACTTTATACTATTGCACAAATCCCAATCTGTTTTAAAGCTTTTAACTTTGCAGATTTCATTATCCTCTTTGTCTGCATCACGCACATCTCAGAACCCACAAGAGAAGAAGCACACCGATTCATTCCAAATCGAATCTGGGGTTTGTTTTTCTCTGAAACTTTCTTTCTATTTGTTTCTCATCTTAATTGGGTTTTTCTTAGTTTTTCCCTTCCTCCCTCTCGCTTGATGACTACTTATTCGTTTCCTTAATTAACAAGTTTCCATCTTTCTTTCCCTTTATCAAAGTATATTGTAAGTTTTCCTTCATCATCATCATCCCTCATGGCTTCCATGGTCTCTCTTTCTAAACGCTTGTTCTTTAACACCTCGTTCCTCCTACTCATATCTGTTTTTGTAATTCTTCATTTCCACTCTTCAGAACATCCTGTTCTTCGCTATAGTTCTGCCTTCGGTGGCAGAGTTGTTCAACAAAATTGCAAAATCTTCCACAGCCTAGATGACTATAAAGCTAAGTGCTTGTACATAAAATTCAACGACCCATGTGTCTCACAGGGCTATATTGACTACCTTTACCTCTTTTTCTGTCAATTGGGTCAATTCCCTTTGTTGGGTCATACTCTCCTGTTTCTCTGGCTCTTAGTCCTCTTTTATCTCCTTGCTAATACAGCTTCCGATTACTTTTGCCCTTCACTTGAAAACCTATCAAAATTAATGAAGCTGTCCCCTACAATTGCTGGAGTGACCCTTCTTTCTCTTGGTAATGGTGCCAACGATGTGTTTGCTAGCCTTGTCTCTTTCCAGGGAAGTGGAACAAGTGGCATTGGCTTTAACACTGTTCTTGGGGGTGCTTCTTTTGTGTCCTGCGTTGTGGTTGGAATTGTAAGCATCTCAATACGCCATAGGCAGATTAAAGTTAAGAAGTCCGACTTTATAAGGGATGTCTGTTTTCTCTTTTTGGTGATTCTGTGCTTGCTTATGATTTTAGTCACTGGTGAGATCAATTTTTTTGGAGCAATGGGTTTTACTTTGATATATGTTGTCTATGTGATTGTTGTTTGTGTCTCGTCTACTCGTTGGAAGGGTGTCTGTGGAGATACTGAAATAGATGGTAATTCAAGTTATGGCAGTGATGACTTGAATGTGCCTCTTCTAGGAAATGTGGAAGATGGTCTATATGATTGTAACAAGGAAGGTGATACAGAATCTGGCCTGAAAATCAAGAAGAAACGTTGCTGTTTTAGCTCGTCGATATGTCGAAAGTCACTTTGGGTCCTAGAGATGCCCCTTCACTTACCCAGGAAACTAACAATTCCTGTTGTTTGTGAAGAGAGATGGTCCAAGCCATATGCAGTTTCTTCAGTGACATTTGGTCCACTTCTCTTATCTGCCTTGTGGATCCCTTACCAGCAGAACGGTTTCTCAAACACAGCCCTCATAGTCTGTGGAATTGGATTGTTGATTGGAATGATATTAGGTATAACTGCATTTTTCACTACAAAATCCTCAAGGCCACCAAAGAAGTACCTATTTCCATGGCTTGTAGGAGGGTTCATAATGAGTGTGACATGGAGTTACATTTTAGCTCAAGAATTAGTAGGATTGTTAGTTTCACTTGGGTTCATATGTGGAATTAGTCCTTCAGTATTGGGTCTCACAGTTCTTGCCTGGGGAGATTCCCTTGGGGATTTGATGACGAATTTGACAATGGCTTTAAAGGGTGGAGCAGAAGGTGCTCAAGTAGCTATATCAGGATGTTATGCTGGTCCCATTTTTAACACTCTAGTTGGCTTGGGCTTGTCTCTTGTATTCTCTACTTGGTCTCAGTATCCATCTTCTGTTATAATCCCCAAAGACCCATATCTCTTAGAGACACTGGCCTTTTTAGCAGCTGGGTTGCTTTGGGCACTTGTTATTTTGACAAGAAGAGATATGAGGCTTGATGGAATTTTAGGAGGAGGGCTACTTGTAATTTACTTCTCTTCTATGCTTCTCAGACTGATTCAGACGCTTGGGTGTTTTGAACTTCAGGATATGTTATAGTTTTAATCTTTAAAGGATGACAAATATTATGAATTTGTGTAATTAGATGTTTGTGTAGTTTATGTACATTCATTAGTCAGGGAACACTCGATCTTCACCACGTGTTGAATTGTATACGAATATTTTAGTGACGCAGCATCCAAATTGAAGCATAGCAATCAAGAAAGGGCCAAAGGGTCCATTGACAATAATGTGACTTGTTGCACTAGATGTTAATAAAAATCATGATAAGATTTGTCTCCTAGTTTTAGAGGAGATATGAACTTAGAAGGGAACCGCAAGTTTGAGGTGAGTTTAGTCAATTCCGTATCATTGCTGCTTTTAAGAGAAATCTTTGTTAATTTCTACTCTGACTACTTTCTTTCAACACCCTTTCCCCTTGTGCTTAATAATATATTGTTAATTGTAATATTCAATGCTTAGGGGATTGAACAGAAGAATCGTTTGTCACAGTTGGAATTGGACCAATCAGAAATCTAGTTCTTTGTTAATAAGTGCTATAGAAGGCCATTAACATATCAAAAGAAAAATGTATAATGTTTGCTTAGTTGGAAGCTTAAAAAAATGGGCAGGAAAAACAGTGATAATAGAACCTAGAACCTTGAAGCAGGCAGGCAGGGAAAGTGTCATTTCTTGCGTTTGTGATTAGAATTGTTAACTAAAAATTCCAAATCTCACTTTGTGAGCCATGCAAAACAAGAAAGAATCTATTGCAGGAACTAGGAAGGCAGAACATGGCACAGTTTTTTGTGTATCCATATTATGACATCAAAATTAGATATAAAGCAAAATAAATTGATCTGAACCCATCGTCTTCACAAAAGAATGGTATTAAAATTTTCACTGGCTCTTCTCAAAATTCATTAATGAGTCTTCAGAAATTTAGAAGGAATAATCTTGGTACAAATAATGGGCTCCCTAGCACACTCCAACTATTGGAGTTTACCAATCAATACCCATCTGTCTTTGTTTGTTTTCGTGAATTGAGTCTATTCGTCCAATAGCATCTATTAATTGATTGGCAGAAGAAACAAGTATTGTCTCTTTCACCATGAATTTTCTCGTCCCTCCCAATATTGAATTCTAGTACAATTATTTACCACTAGTTGCTCTGGTTAGTGATTCCCAGGAACAGTTTTTTCTTTTCTAATGCTTGCTTCAATTTAGCTTCTGGCCCCCCGTTGTTAACATTTCTGGTTCCGTCACTGCTCTCGCCTATCTGTATAACGGTTTAAGCAAAGATTAATCTCACTCGGGTCTTGGTAGCGAAACAGTTAGAGCCATTCTAACAATGTCGACTCTAGGAATCGAACCTGATCCTCTTTCCTAGAGTGTAGCTGACTAACCACTACACACTTGTCGGTGTCACCATTGATGATTTTGGATCAGCTAAAGTTCATCGGATGCTGAAATCCTCTTCAAAGCTAAATGGATAAAACTCTGTTGAATGAAAGAGGAAATGAGAGGTTGCCATTGAGGCAACCTGTGCCCAAAAAAGAAGCAATAATTGGTACTTGGATGTAAAAATAGCCATGAGGAACAATACTTTTCACGTGTAGTTTATTCATTTTGTTATTTTTGTCCATCCCTAAAATAATTGTTTTCTTAACAAAATATTAAATCAAAGTTAAAAAATAAATATATAATGTGACATTGCATTTTTTATTATGTAAAGTGTTTTCTAATAAAATTATCAATTTAAAATAACTTAAATACAAATAATACTAATATTCATAAATTAACTTTTTAATTTAAACATATTCATATGATCTCAATATATTTAATTGGCTTTTTGATAAAGATAACTAGAAAAAAATTTAAAAAATAAATAATGCTAAATATTCACAGTTATTTTTAAAAATAAACTCGTTAGCCGAAACATATTGGCAGTAACGAACGTATTTTTAGTCGTTCATAAAACATACTAGGGGCTTGGTGTGCCCTAACGGGCACGCCAATATGCATATAACGTTTGAATTGATTTAAAATTGAAGATTATATTAAATTTTTATATTGATAAAAGAGTAAGTTTGGGACCAATTTGAGAAATTATACAAATATGTAAGACTTATCTAAAATAAATAAAATATTTAGGACCAATTTGAAATTATCTCATATAGGAGAGTGAGTGGAGAGAGAGAGTGGTAACATTTTTTTAATTTTTAATTATTTTTTGCATTTTTTTAATTCATTTATTTTTTTAAAGAAGTGGGAGGAGTGAGTAGATAGAGAGAGTGGTGATTTTTTTTTCTTTTTAATTTTTTAATTCACTATTTTTGATCAACCATAAGGGGTGGAGCCATATAATATAGTATAGATATTGATATAGATGTGCCACACCTTGACAATACGTTGTTATATATCCAATAGTATTGTTTTCCACACAAATACGTAACCTGCAACTTTGAAACATCAATAATATCGACGTCGAAGAGGTTGTGCTAGATTTCAACGACGAATGATCACCGATGTTAACACATGCTAATGAGTGCTGATGATGATGCTATAAATCCATTTAAGGTAGCAAGATGTTAACCTTTCTTGGTGCTATATAGGCAACCAAAACTCATCAGTAGTTGCTGTCTAATCTCTGGCCATTTAATTTTAGGACTCAAATTTAGTTCAAATTAATGAGCCAAATTCAATTAGAAAAATACAAAGTTCAATCAAATCTGAAAAATCATGAACTTCTATACGGCTCTTATCTTAATGACTAGAAGATAGAACAGATCAATAAAGATTAACACAATAAGGATGAATATTTTTGTTTGGTCAGAATATCTAGTAATTACTTTTTGGCAAAACACCCTTTTGTGCCCCTAACGTTTGCAGTGATTTTCAGTTATGCCCCTAACATTTCATTTTGTTCAAGCATGCCCTCAATGTGAAACTAACGTTTCAATTATGCCCCCAATTTTGACTCAATGCCCATGTGGCAATTTTTTTTACTTATGTGTCATTTTTTTGGTCTGACGTGGCATAATGACTGGACATTCATATTTTTTTTTTCATCGTGGCATGATGACTGGATTTACATTTTTGAACATAAAAATTGAGTAAACTAGCAAATCAATCCCTGGATTTACATTTTTCATCATCTTCATTCATTTTAGTCCCAAATCCTCAAAATAAAATTGTAAAGTGTCCCAAAACTCTTCCAAACATTTCAATTTAGTCCTTAAAAGTATTAAAAACCCTAAAATCTAAACCCCTAAACCCTAACCCCTAAACCCTAAATCCTAAACCCTAAAATCCTAAAGTGTCCCAAAACTCTTTCAAACATTCCAATTTAGTCCTTAAAAATATTAAAAACCCTAAAACCATAAACCATAAACCCTAAAATTCTAAAACCCTAAACTCTAAAATCCTATAACCTAAACCCTAAACCCTAAAATCTAAAACCCTAAACCCCTAAACCCAAAATCCTAAACCCCTAAAAAGACTACTCTCTTGCAATTTGGTCCCTAAATCCTACTTTCCTCTTCACCTTGCCTCAAATTTATTAAACCAAATTCATCATCTTCGATTCATCATCATCATTCATCGCGATTCGATCTTCATCTTCGATTCATCATCATCTTCGATCTTCGTCGCAATTTCAAGTAAACAGATCCGTCGCGATTTTGTATATATGTAATCTTTCACTGTGATTTGCTTTCGTTTGTTGTTTTTGTTTTCGTTTGCAGATGATGAATGATGATGAAATCGCGACGGATGTAATCGAGTGGTGAGGATCACTGGAGAGAGGAAGGGAGAGGAAGAAGCCACTGGAGAGAAGTGGCATCGAGCGGAGAGGACCAACGACAAGTTCATGAGGCAGTTCAGAATGCCTGGGAATGCAGATCTGAAAGGAATTAAAGCGAGAATGGAGAACAAATTTCTCAGAATCGTGATCCCTAAATTGATGAATGATAAGAAGAGGAGAGGAAGAGGAACAAGATCAGAGCAAGAAGAGGTGGTTTCCACAGGATAGGGGAAGAAGATGCTGGATTAAAGATGAAAGATGATGATGTTCAGATTTGGGCGTCGTTAATCTAGATGAAGATGGTGGATTAAAGATGATGAAAGATGATGGATTAACGATGATGAGAAGATGATGAAAGATGATGGATTAAATCTGGATATGGATTTAGGGAGTTTAGGGATTAAAAAAGAAATTAGGGATTTATGTGAAATTAGGTTTAGGGTTTAGAATTTTAGGGTTTAGGGTTTTTAATATTTGTAAGGACTAAATTGGAATGTTTGGAAGAGTTTTGGGACACTTTACAATTTTATTTTGAGGATTTAGGACTAAAATGAATGAAGATGATGAAAAATGTAAATCCAGGGATTGATTTGCTAGTTTACTCAATTTTTATGTTCAAAAATGTAAATCCAGTCATCATGCCACGGTGGAAAAAAAAATAAGAATGTCCAGTCATTATGCCACGTCAGACCAAAAAAATGACACATAAGTAAAAAAATTGCCACATGGGCATTGAGTCAAAATTGGGGGCATAATTGAAACGTTAATTTCACATTGAGGGCACGCTTGAACAAAATAAAACGTTAGGGGCATAACTGAAAATCACTGCAAACGTTAGGGGCACAAAAGGGTATTTTGCCTTGCCTTTTTATGGTCAGAAACAAGGGTACACCAAAAGGGCCAGAAGCCCAACAGAAAAAGGAAACAAAAACATTTTGAATATGTTCTTTCTTCCTATTGGGCTTCGGCCCCTTTTCCTTAAAAAAAGAGAATACACAATTTCTCCTTACCAAATGCAGATTCTCTTTTCTTTTATTCCTAGAATTTCACATTAAAAATAGCCATTGTTATCCTAATAACAAGAAAGCAGAGGTATATAATCAAGAGTCCAGCACCTAAGGACTTATCCAGCCTCATACTCTTCTTTGGCAACACCACAAGGGCCCAAAGCAAGCCTGTCATCAAGAACAAAAGAGTCTCATAAAGAGAAGAGTCTTTAGGAATCTCATATGAATTTGGATACTCAGACCATGCTGAGAGAACAAGAGGCAAGCCCAAGCCCATCAAGGTATTAAACATTGGGCCTGCATAACACCCAGATATAGCTACTTGGGCTCCATCAGCCCCACCATTCACAGCCATAGCACCATTGGCTATCAGATCCCCAAGAGAATTGCCCCAAGCTAGGACAGTTAGCCCCAGAATTGAAGGACTAACCCCAATAATGTTCCCTAATGAAACCAATAAGGAAACCAGCTCCTCAGCAATCACATAAGTCCATGTCACACTCATAACAAACCCTCCTGCAAGCCAAGGGAACAAGGAGCTTCTTGGAGGGCTAGAGCTTTTAAGGGTCACACATGACATATTTCCAAGAACTAACCCTATCAAAGCAGCTACTAAGTATGTAACCAAACTGGTCCTAGAATCAGTGTTTTCCCTCTGGGTGTTACAAATAGCTGCTACCAAAACTGGTGCTAATGTCACTGATATTACTGCATATGGCTTTGACCAATTTTCTTCACACACAACAGGTATGGTGAGCTTTCTTGGCAAGCTAAGAGGTAATTCTAGTACTTGAAGAAACTTGGTCAAGTAATAATTGTAACTAAATGATCCACTGCCAAAACACTCTAGGTTTTCTTCCAAGTCTTCAATACTCACTTTCTCTGCTAAACTTGGTTTCTCTTTCTCATCATCAACACAACCCAGCAATGGTATGCCGGATTCTGCTAACTCATCAGAAGATACTGCAAATTCTGCATCTTTGTTGTCCCCACCGTACATGAAATGTGTGGCAGAGACAGCACAGACATAGAGGAAGTAGATGGAGACATAGCAGATTGAACCCAACAAGTTGATTTTCCCAATGGAAATGATGACAAGCAGGACTAACAGAGAGAAAAAGAAGAAAATCACATCTCTAATGAAACTGGCCTTGTCAACTGAAATCTGATTTGGACTCACCAGAATGCTTATAATGCCCAAAACAGCACTAGAGACAAAAAATGCCCCACCCAGAATACTATTGAGCCCAACAGCACCATTGCTGGATCGTGTGAAGGAAACAACACTTGCAAAAAAATCAGGAGCCCCATTTCCCAGAGAAAGCAGGGTAACCCCTGCTATTGTGGGAGATAGCCTTAAAATATAGGACAAGCCCTCTAAGGAGTGGCAAAAGTAATTAGAAGCTGTGTCACCCAAGAGATAAAACAACACCACAAGCCATAGTACAAGCAAAGCATGACCTGTAATAGAGGATTGCCCAAAATTGCAGTAGAAGATTTGGAGATAGTTTATGTAGCCTTTAGACCTGCATTCAGGATGGGTTTTGACATACAAGCATTTTGTGGCAGAATCTGAGAAACTGTGGAGATCAGAACATGAATCAATTTTGATGTCTTGGAGGATCCTTGAGTGGCGGTTGAAGATGGATTGGTGATCAAAATTTGAATGTGAGGGGTAATAGACAATGGATATGAGAAAGAGAGAGAGGATTAAAAGGAAGGAAATGTTGAGGAAGAGTATAAGTTTTCTGGGTAGTGCTGATTTGTAGAAGGTTGCCATTATTATGATAGTTTTGCAGAGGATAAGGTAGTGATGGTGTGAATTATATATGAAGTGCAACTTCTTCTCAGGGAATTTTCTGGGTTCAATGTAGCATGAATATAATTGCATGTCTAATTTGGTTCATGATGCTAAGCTTATGTCATTTGTTCCTCATATTTAGTATTATAATAAGGGTAAATTACACTTTGGTACTCTGTGGTTTGACTCTATTTCACTTTGGTACCATGTGGTTTGAAACATGACACTTTGGTATCCTGTGGTATTCTCCATTAACACTTTGGTATCCTTTGGAGCTATTTTGTAATTTTAACCATAAAAATTTTTGCAAAAATTACATATTGACCCCAAAAAATTTTCAAAAAATTACAAATAGGTCCTTGGATACACATTATCTAGGGACTAAAATGAAAACTTTAAAATTTTTTTGGGGTCAATATGTAATTTTTGCAAAATTTGTTATGGTTAAAATTATAAAATAGCTCCAAAGGGTATCAAAGTGTTAATGGAGAATACCACAGGGTACCAAAGTGTCATGTTTCAAATCACAGGGTACCAAAGTGAAATAGGGTCAAACCATAGGATACCAAAATGTAATTTACTCATATAATAATTCGGTTCATTTTATTATAGAGAAGCTAACAATCCTCATTCAGTCGTACATATATACTGTCATTTATTTAATTACGACAAGTCCTTTAATTTCTATCACATAGTGTTATTGGCAGCTTATAAGTGGAAACATGTGTGAAAGAATACTATTAATATACTAACAGCCGTAATACATTTGCTTCAATGACAAGCATAAAGTGAAAACAGACCGTACCCTAAAGAACGTAAATCTTACTAAAAGTGAAATCCTCATTAATAGATGTGGCCATGCATGCAACGTCATGCCAACAGTGAAACAGACATTTTAAGCTTGTAATTAAGCTGATGTAACCTAGTTGATCATTCTAGTCTAACTATATAAATAATTGAGGTCTATAACGCACTTCATTTGGCCTTTTATATAGGCTCCGTTTGGTAGTATGTGAGGAATGTAAAGGAAAGGATTTTACAAGGGAAAAATTGTGAGGGAAAGGAAAAGTAGTTGAGGGGATGTAAAGTAGGTAAAAATTGAAAGTGTTTGGTATAAAAAGGTAGGGGAGGGAAAGTAAAATAGATATAGAAAAAAATTGACAAAAATGCCCTTCCCACAACCACCACCAGACCGCCGCCGCCCACCACCGCCGTACACGGTGGTTGGCTCCGCCGCCCACGGTGGTCGGCACCGCCATCCACGGTGGCCCACGGTGGTCGGCGCCGCCGTGCACCGCCGCCGCCGCCGTCGTTCACCATTTGGGGAGGAGATGGGATGGGAGTGAGAGGGGCAAATTAGGAATTGTACCATAATTCCCTAGGTAGACTTGAATTACATCAGAAATGTGAAGTAAAGAAAAATGGCCTATGTAATGTAAAACCCTTTACATTGTAATCCACTTTACATAGCTCAAATTACCATACCAAACACATGAAAATCTT
>QANZ01055349.1:0-64730 GCA_003254925.1 Chamaecrista fasciculata | reverse complement strand
AAAAAAAAAAAAAAAAGTAGATACATCACGCAACAATTCTGCACTTCAGGAATTATCTCCATCTTACCATACTTAACACCCATAAGACGAAAAAATGATGTGGCAATTTTCCTTATCCATGATTGTTCTGTAGACTGTAGTTGTTCATTGTTGATAAATATATCTTCATCTAGGAAAAGATTATTTTACACCCACAGTAATCTCTATTTATAATTTGATTATTAAAAGCCCGTTTGGATAAACTTGTGAAAAAAGAACTTTATTTATCAAACTTTTTTTTAAAAGGTCTTTTGAGTGAATCACTAGTATTTTTAGTTATCAAGGTTGTTTGGAGATAAAATGACAAAAGTACTCTTAATTAACAAAATAAACTAAAAGAATAGCTTTTGCAAGTACTTTAAGTGGAAGCTACAAAATTGAACTTCTTAAAAAAACTATATTTTAACTTTTTTTGTAACTTCTTTTTTTAAAAAATTTACCCAAACAAGATTTTATGTTTATAAAAAGTCTTTTTTTTAATTAAAAAAAGTGCTTTTTAGACAAAAAAAAACCTATCCAAACGGGCTTTAAGTCATGATCATTTTTTAAAAAAAGTTAAATTAAAATATATTTTTATGATTTGTATTAAAGAATAAATTAGATTACCAGTTAAAACATTAATAAAACGAATACCAAATGATCACTAGTGTATTATGAGAATCGAAAATAAATTCATTTGACTATTATAGTTCATTCAGGATTCATAAGTAGGTTTTCTAATTATTACTAGAATGGGCCATTTTAAAACTGGGTGATTTCTTTGAGCATAAAGCCTTAAACATTGTCTATATTCTATAATATAAAAATCGACTTGATGGAAACATAACGCTTTTATGATTTTATTTAACTTGGGCATTTATTGTTATTTCTCGATTCTTTTTTAAAAAAAAAAAACAAGCGAATATGGAGCATAATTTGATTTAATTCAATGAAGACAAAAATCGAAATTTCTTCGAAACTCAATAGAGACACCTCCTTATATTAGATTTTTCTTCTTATCATTATATATTATTTGTTTTTGCCTTAGTGCAATCTCATTCTCATAAATTTACAATAGATACCACCAGTCCACCACACATCAAACAAGCCTTGCAGTTCACGTACCATCATTAATATACTCATCAGAAAGCAATTAGGATCCTCTATAACACTTTATGAGTATAGCCTTGAGAGATAGGAATAGGTTAGAAAGAGAAAATGTCACTAAGATCCACTTTCTCTCTCTACATGTTCCTTTCTCTCTTTGCACTTCACCTATAGTGTACTATAAAAGATTCAAATTGAATTAGAAAGGGTTGTGTGTATAATTGAAGATAGTATGGTGTGTGGTCATGGACCACAAGAGAAAGGACATCATCTTTCTTCCCTGATGAATGCCTAGAGATTTCTTCCCATAACCAAGCTTTTGGATTTAGTATAACTAGACACTCATGGTTAAAGAAGTCAGAATAAACTGTTCATCTCTTTCAACATTCTACTACTAGCTGAAAAGTTAAAGGCTTTACCTCTTAACAAACTACATCCTGAATGAATGCAACAACTGAAAACTAGGCATCAAATCTTTGTCTTACTATTTACAACCAGAGTGAAAATGATCAAATCTATGCCAATCAAAATTTACATCGTTATGCAGGGAAATCTTCATCCTAATCACATGAATCTGACAGAAATTCTCACTCCAGACCAACCTATTTATCCACAGAAACCATCATTTTCTTGTTCGTAGCCCTGAAATATCCCTAGGGATAGGGTAATGTCGCATCTCAGCAGAAGGATCATCTGGAAAAGCAAATAATTGCCCATATAATTCATAAACAAGTTCAAGAGGAAAACCAAGGTGAATGAATATCAGGGAAAAAAATATCCTTACGCCTCTCAAGCACATTGGTCAGTTTAGCAAGTGCTTCAAGTATAGCCCTTTCTTGTTCCTAGAAAAAAAAAATAGTGACATAATAATATACTATCAATAAAAATATGCCAGAGGATAAACATTCAAGGTAACTCAAATGCATCTCAACAGGACAGAAGTTACCCTAAGAGTCAAAATAGCTTTCTCAACCACTACGGGATCAGGGTTCTCTCCATTGAAGAGCATCTTCTCAACCTGCCAAAGGTAAGGAATTTATAAATTGAAATGAGACCAGTAATTACAGTATATCTCATTGATTACTAAAGACAAAATAAATTCAGCAACTTAACACAAGAATGATAGTTGGAGCACCCACCTTAGGAGACTACAGAAATTCACTTTGTAGGCATAAATACATGAACCATATAGGAAACAATCAAAAGGAAACCAAGCATTATGTTTAATATAGTCCAGAAGATAACAAAATTTAAAAACAAAGATGCAATAATATAGAAATCTTTGTTGTGTTAAATCACCATGCTTTATTTAGCCAAAGTTCACAATCCTGAAATTCCAAATTTGGCCAAAAAAAAAATGCAAGGAAAAAACATGAACTGTCCTAGCTTACAACATATACCTCATTTCCAAAGCCATCCATTTTTCAGTGATAACCTATAAATCTAGCATCACTCGGAAAAGGGAATTGAGGGTTGTTTGAACAATGGAATACAAGATAAGGTAAGTTGATTGCTAAGTATGAGAAAGCTTCCAACAACTTATTGCAGAGATCAACTTCATTTCATCACGGCAAAACTAAAACCTAAAGGAACTTGGGAGGAATAAAAAAAAACAACAAAAATAAAATCTAGTTACCGGCCTTGGATGGAAACACAAAATTTAGCTTCCAGATATACCACAACTTGATTCACTGCACAAGTAAAAGATCTCGGCGAAGATTCCCAGAAAAGGAAAAAGAGAGGACAAAAGAGGAAAGCCAGGATTATTTCCTTCAATTGTGCCATTAAAAAACGATTAATTACTAAAAAGCATCCAAGCTCCGGGAAGAGATCCAATGGACTAATACGCACACCCTTCTACTCTCCAAATTGAAAGCATATTATACCAAGCAAAAGGGGGAGAGAAAAAAACATGCAACTGACCAAACTGGGCTTTGCATAAACCTAGAATTACCAGGTAATGCAAAATGTGGTAAACAGACCAAGTCCATGCTTATCTTATAATCAAAGCAGTCCAACAGAAAGAAATCAATTAAACAAAATTAATTACAATTCCATGGCTTAATCTGTTTTACAGTTTCAACTGCCTCTCATGGTAAAGTCATGATGCCACTTGGTGCTTAGAAACCCCACAAATTTCAAATATAGAAGGCACTTCTTGGGGGAGCGACGATTACCTCTCTCTCCCTCTCTCTTAGATAACTTGGATCACTCTCTATCCAAAAACCCTGTTCTTCCATTCTGATAAGCATTCACAAGTTTCATAATCATCAGCTCACTAGAGAAGTAACCGAAGAAAGCTCCAACAATAGAAAGAGACAGCCTTCGTTTAAAATCATTAGGCACGGACACATAGGTCAATCCCAGGCCCAACATCATCAAAAGACATAAATGCTACCTCGGCTCACAGGCCAACAAGTTCCACTTGATGAGACAGGCGTAGAAGATTATCTGATGCAAATGAAGAACCATAACAAGTAACCTCCTAAGTTTCTTGGCTACAATATACTGGAGAATAAGAGATTTACATCTGAACTTTTTTATTAGTATCTCGAAGAGTTTTTATGGTTTCTAGATTAATATTTTTAATTTGTGCATATACAGAGCTTTTATCAGTGCATCTAGTTTCTATATATAGTGGACGGCTGCTCTTTCACATTGACTACCTATTTTCCCCCAATCAGTTCTTGAGGCTAATATCATTTTCTTTGTCACTATTCCAAAATTCTAAACATGGTAATGGCTTCCTACAGTAACAATCCATAATTGTTTAACATACCGCAGCCGTATTCTACATATTAACAAAGTTATCAGGTACTAAGCTGCAGTAGGTTTTACATTCAGATAGTGTTAGCCATCAGCATTCAGACTAGGCTGCTCCTGCAACAAAGTGTATTTTATGGTAGTCTCTTCCACATCCACGAGTTGCAAGAACAGCCAATTTTATTTATCAGATATTCAAAAGTTCAGGAAAGATCAAAGTAACATAAAGACAAGCAAAATAGATACAAACTAAGCTTTTGCCTTACATCAAGAATAACCCTTTCTGTTGCATGCATCTTAATTAAATCTGATCTATCCTTTAAGTTGCCCAAATCAGATGTCTGAAAGCCCTTCTTTGGTTGATGTTTCACTTTAATCACCCTCCCTCTAGGCGGTAACATGGCTGATTCAGTATTCTTTCGATCATCTTTGAAATTTGGCTGGCATGGAAAGGTTGCTAAATTACAACAATGGTTTGATTGTTATTATCAAATAACTGATGAAAGATAAAAGACAGTATAAACTATCCATAATGCTCCAGAAAGCAGATGGCAGATGGGCTTGTACAAGATATATCCACCCAATTTCCAAGAAAAAAAATTAACTAAAGACAGATCCAATTGCAAAATAAGAACTAGTACAATGGTTGCTTATCAAATATTTTGCCACATATGTAGTTTTCTAGGTTCCAAAACGACAGATGCATTCCATTATGATATATACATACATACTTTAAGTACATTAAAAATTATTTATGCATAAATTGAATTGATACCTTCAATATAAACCCCTAGTTGAATTCAACCAATTCCACTACATTTTGAGGGTAATTCTTTTTTCTTTTTTTTTGTCCTAAAGGAAACTATCATCATTTAGTTAAGGAGATAACATGAATGCCCAAGCAAAAATAAGAATGGCCGATTCTCAAGACATGCAGTGACTAGAAATTTTTCCTTTGTCAGCAGTATGACAATTGATCGTTACAATAACTCAGAAATGAAATAAGATAAACAACTTTTACGATACTTCACTCCTACTCACAGGCATTGAAGAAGAAAAAGGAATAGAAGCCAAAGATTGGCAGTGTGACTTGTTCTTTTGAGGAATATATGCAACAGGGGATGACGTCTTCATTATGATTGAAGAGTTTTGCATTGAACCAGAAGCATATTCAGGATTATTGACTTTAACATAATTTTCAGCATGAGATGCCAGTTTTCTCTGCTCCCTGCATCACAAAACGTAAAGAGTAAAAATAGCATACACATTCTGCATTATCATAAAAATTTGGACAAATTGTTCGTCAATAAAAAAAAAATAGATAATAATAATAATAATAATAATAATAATAATAATAATAATAATAATAATAATAATAATAATAATAATAATAACTAATAGGAAAAATAAGATCCTCACAATTGGTACAGCAAGATACAGTACGAACATAAAATTATGCAAATACCTTATCCTTTTAACTGACTCATCCGAATTGACTGCAATTAGGGTTTTTCCATGTTCTATATCTGTGATATTTAGTTCCTTTCGCAGATCAGTCATAAGCCCCTCTTTGCCCTGCAGGTACAAACATGTTTCAGCAGATACCTTACATGTAAAGAGAAGAACTGCAAGAGTACACTTAATAGTTAATAGGGGGCAAAATCACAGATAAAAGGTTAATGATTGATATTTACCCAAGTCAAAAGATCTGACTGAGCGTGGAAAGCTTTTAAAACAGCACTGTAAGCCTCAATCTCCAGGCAGTGAATATATTGCTCCAAGTTCATTAGCTCCCTTCTCCCATGACGTTCTGAAGTCAATAACATTCTCTCAAACCATGATCACATAAAGCACTCATATATAGGATTAGAAAGTAATTGTATTTATGAGTACACTCATCAACCTACAATGTACTTTGGCATAGAAGGAGTTATGTGATATGACTTTAGAGAGTGCGCTAATGAGGTGTTTGGTACATCATCATCTTAAACCAAGTAGCTAGAATGTGCAGCATCTAAGATGTTTGATGTTATCCCAGATACTAGGAGGCATAGCATAACACCATTTGAGGTGGCATCTCATACGACCCAAAAACTATAGGGATCTTACATCACACCACGTTTAGCTGTGACTTTTAAGAAATACCAAGTATATCTTTTCTATGACAACTTCAATTGTCATACCAAACATGAGAATCTTAAAATTTATGGTATCTTATATCTTGGTATCCTATACTATAGTATCAACAATCAATATACCAAGGGATGCACATAATATGTGCCAAACGGTTTCTACATTATTTACCAAACGGTTCCCGAGTCTTCACATGGAATGAGTGCAAATATTAGTTTTAGTTCTCCATTAAATATAATCTAACGCTTTCTATTTTTTTGCAGTAGATACCCTAGAAGAATATGGCTAATTTATTTATTTATGCAAATAGAGAAGTTAACGGACAACCTACACATGCAAAAAAAATACATACAAAGGGTGACTCTCAAATTTATAAGCTTCCAACTTAAGGTTTTATCTTCCTCAAGAGAGCATCCAGGGGTTCCAGCACACGATGGATAACTTGAATTTGAACAATATTTCAAGCATAGTACGACCCACAACTTATCTCCCCAAGCATTGCTTTACTTGAGGTACAATATATGGAATGAGTTTACAACCACATGTGTTCTGACATCCCAATTTATTATATTTTCAGGATTATAATTATATTACTATTAATAAAAAGATGTTTCCGCTTTATAAAGTTGGATAAGAGATCAAGAATCCCGACAGCACACAAGTACTGTCGGCAAGTGTATGGATCGTTCTTACAATGCCTCAAATTAATTCTTTTAAGACTAAAGAAAACCTAGAGGGAGTGATTTATACTGTTGCCGACAGTACTTATGAGTTGTCTGGATTCTTGATGACAAATCCAGTGACCAACATTAAAAACAAATAATATTAGACCCACTAAATCACTCTAAGAAGCTTAGCCCGGGCCCTCTTGATGTTAAAAATTCCCATTTCCATTACTTAATCCTTTCATCGACATTTTACCCTTTGGGTCCCACGTAAACAGAGAGAGACTTCAAGGACCAAAACCATTTTAATAGAGGCTATTACTATTACCCCACTCCCGCATTTCCTATGTGACCAAGCAGACAGTGCGATAAACTCGAAGAATACCAGGAATGAAATATACTTACCAAACTAAACTGAGAAGAGAAAAATGGAAAACGAAGAAGAGGAATGAAATATACTTACCAATGGCGTCGTGCTTTGTCCAAGTGAAGTCCATTACAGCATTAGCTTCAGTGACCTCGTTTCTTGATCTTCTCGCTTACTTGAGCTTTACGGACATCTCACACATTTACACCCTAAATCAATGCCTTCCCCCTCTTGACGCGAGGAACTCGCACTTTTAATTTGTTGTCTTTTCAGTATTTCAATTATAATTAATAAATGCCTAAAAACAAAATCAAGAGTTAACCATCAGAATAAAGGTTAAAGAGTCATTTTGGTCCTAAATGTATGCCCTAATGTTCATTTTGGTCCATTATGTTTCAAAATGTTCAAATTGGTTCCAAGTGTTTGCAAAATGTTTCATTTTGGTCTCAACTATTGAATATGGCTTATTTCAAGTTCAAACGTGACAAGTTTAGAGCTACATATTGTTCTCAAAGAATACTTTCTTTATCCAGTTGGGGCCGTTAACAAATAAGGTCAAATCGATCCTAAAAGTGTACTTCTTGTTTCATGGCTAAACAAGTAAAGTTGATTACATATCTCTCGTTTCAAATTCGAATAGGACGAAATTCAGAGTTAGAGTTCCTCTTAATAAGTCATTTGGACTTGAAATAAGAGATGAGATGAATATGATCAAATTCAATAGTTTGGGACCAAAATGAAACATTTTAGCAATATTTAGGACCAAAATGAATCATTTTGCCAATATTTAAGACTAATTTGAATATTTTGAAACATAATAGACCAAAATGAACATTAAGATATATGTTTTGGACTAAAATAACCCTTTGACCTCAGAATAAATTTGATCGCTGATAATTTAACGGAAAAAAGAAAAAGCTTTACCAATTAGTCTCGTTTAAGTGCATATAGGTGGGGAATACTCTAATAAATTAAAAAATAAAATCAAGTCGCCATACTAAAAATAAAATTCAAGTTTAAAAGCTACACAATGACATGATTAAGTTCTTGAAATATTATGTATTTAAAACTTTCAGGATATGAAATTAATAAATTATTTTTTATGACTAATTATAGTGACATTAACAAAATTTGGTTTCAAATTCACTTTCATACTTGATTTGATTTTATTTGTTGACGGTCCAATTAGATAGAGAAAAAATATATATTAAGAATAATTTGTAACTTCAAACTTGTTTTATGAAGATTAAAAACAAGAAATATATAACCAATTTTACTTGTTTGAATGTGAAATTAATGATTAACTTTTCAAATTTGATTTAACCTTGTTTGTTGACTATCTTAATTGAATAGAAAAATATTCATAAAAAATAACTTACAACTCTAACTTTGTCATATTTAAATTTAAAATAAAAAAAGATATAACCATACTAATTATTTTAGAACCAAAATAAACAATTATAAAATATAGGGCAAAGTGTAATTTTGATCTTATCTTTTAGTTAGATTGTAAATTGAGTCATTATCTTTTTTTTTATTTGTTGTATGAGTTCCATAACTTTATAAAAAGTTTCGGGGTCAATCTCACATTGAATTCTATCCATTTTCTTTTGTTAAATGTAAAGTTAACAATTTACTTGAAATAGAGAAAAAGCTGACTAGTCAAGTGGGATGAAATAGACTCAATTTTGATCCCATATATTTCTACTTGCACAATTTTAATCTCATATCTTTCAAAAATGTATAGAATGTCGTCACGTATCTTTCTAAAATTAAGAACATAGTTTGCGGTAATGTTTGAAGAAAATCCAATTCACCCAATGTGTTAGATACGAGACCATATTTGAAATATTTTTAAAAAATATAGGACTAAATTTGAAACATTTTAAAAAGATATGAAACGAAATTTTAGTCTATCTTATCTTACTTGGCCACTTGAGTTTTATCACTATTCTAACTTTCAAGTCAGTTCACACCACATTTAACGGTAGGAGATAGACAAAATTTAACGTGAAACTAATGATTAAACTTTTTATAAAAATATAAAGGTTAAAGTGCGAATTTGGTCATGTAACTTTGCGGTAGGTCTCAAATCAGTTTTATATCTTTTTTTGTCTCGAATTTAGTCTTGTATCTTTGCTTCAGGTCCCAAATCAGTCCTATATCTTTTTTTGTCTCACTTTTGGTCTCATATGTTTTGAAAACCTCTCATCGTTAGTCCTCCGTCCATTTTAAATTATAGTTTAGTCCTAAAAACTTCAAGTCCCTGACTATAAAAATGAAAAGTGAAAGAGCATTCTTGAAGATTCTCAAATCTTACATCTTGGTCCCTAATCTATGAATTCTTCATGAAATAGAATAAAAATGCAAAAACAACACAAATTAAAACAAATGACAATGGGACCAAAATTGAAAATGCAAAACATTTAAATCCACCGAAAAATGCCCCAAACTCGTCGGAAAACGTATGGAAATTGCCGCAAAGCTCAAGAACTCATCCAAAAACCCCAATCCTCACTGAAATCTTACTCAAATAATTAGGGGTGTCAAAACGAGCCGGCCCGCCCAAGCCCGCTACGGGCCTCTCTTTACATGGGCTGGGGCGGGCTGGCCCGTTTATAAATGGGCTCCATTTTGGATGCCCAAGCCCGCCCGCGTTGGCCTGCGGGTTAAACGGGCCGGCCCGCGGGCCAACACTAATTTTTTTTAAATTAAAATATATTATAATAATAATAATATAATGTAAAATAGACAAAAATACAATCAAATTTGTAAATTAATAACAATATTTTTAATTTTATTTATATTTTAATTATTAATACATAATTATTTAATTCTATAATTAAACAAAATATATATGAAATTATTTTTTATTACTAAAAATTGATTTGTCTTTTGAAAAATTATATAATTTTAAAATTAATATGAGAGGATAACATATAAATAATAATATTTAGATAAAAATTTATACAAAATATATATAAAATATCTTCAAAATAATTATATTTATAAAATTTTAAAAATATGCAGGTGGTCTGCCCTTACGGGCTAAACGGGCCACCCCATATAGGCCCATTTGTTAAACGGGCCTATTTTTTGATGCCCAAGCCCGCCCATTTAGTGGGCGAGTCGGGCCGGGCCTAGGCCCATTTTGACATCCCTACAAATAATTGCCCTCAAGTGCTTTACGAAAGAATTTTCGAAAATCCAAACTTTTTGAGGAGGGAGGTGATATCAGAAAGTTTGGATTTTCGAAAATTCTTTCTTAACGTATTTGAGGGCGATTATTTGAGTGAGATTTCAATGAGGATTGGAGTTTTTGGATGAGTTCTTAAGTTTTTCGGCGATTTTCGTACATTTTTCAGCGAGTTTGGGGCATTTTCTAGTAGGTTTTAAATTTATTGCATTTTCAGTTTTGGTCCTTCTGTCATTTTGCTTTAATTTGTGTTGTTTTTGCATTTCTATTCTATTTCATGAAGAATTTATGGATTAGGGATCAAGATGTAAGGTTGGAGAATCTTCAGGGATGCTCTTTCACTTTCATTTTGATAGTCATGGATTAAAGTGAAAGAGACTTGAAGTTTTCAAGACTAAACTGTAATTTAAATGAACGAAGGACTAATAGTGAGAGGTTTTTAAATCATATGGGACCAAAAGTGAGACAAAAGAAATGACTGATTTGGGACTTGAAGCAAAATTATAAGACCAAATTCGCACTTTGGCCAAATATAAAACAATTTTTTTTAAAAAGATAATTATTTTATTTATAACCTAACCGAAAGATAAAAAAATTAAAATTAAATTTGACAACAAAAATATATTATGTCAATTTAAATATTTTAAAACAAATAAGACCAAAATATTAATTTGAATATTAAAAAAAAAAACCCCCGAGGCGTAGAGTACCATAAAAAATTAGAGCCGTGGTCCTATCTGAAAAGAGAAAAGAAAACCCTTCATCTCTTATCTTCAAAGTTCAAACCCTAGTATATTTTACTGTCCAAGATTTTTCAAGATTTGCTTCGGAGGTGATCGCTGTGCAAGTACTGATTCCTCCGTTGATGGCTGAAGAAACAGTACCACCGCAAAATCCTCCTCCTTCTCCTCCTATGGTAAGCGCTTTCTCCCAATTTCTTTGTGTTTCTCAGATTGATTCTATTTGCATTTCGGATTTCATTCTTGGAACAGTATTTGGAGGTCTATTGCAAAACTTCCCGTAGGACTCGTCGGTTTGCGGCGGGCACCAATGCTGGATGTGCGGTGTCAGCCATAAATAGAAAGTTGAAGCGATCGAATGCGCATGCTTTGCATATAGAAGCTGTAAAAGAAGGTGAAGAGCCCATCACGTTCGGCACTAATTCCGTTCTTGTCGATTATGGGGATGGTTGGAAATTGCAGACGTTTAATGAAGCTGATGCTGAATATGTCCATTGGAAAGATGATTTTCGACCGATGCCAATGCCAATGCCGTCGCCAGTAAGTTCTTTTTTAACATTACAAAACTATGACAAAGTTTTCATTTTGGTCCCATAACTTTTTTTGTTGCAATTTTGGTCCCATAACTTCTCAAAAGGTTCCACCGTTAGTCCCTTGGTGAATTCCATCCATATTTAGCCATTAAGTATGACGTCGCATAGTGACTAGGATCATGATATGGCAAAATAAGATGAAATGGACTGAAATAAGATCTATATGCAACATATTAAAACTTATCTATACCCAACCACAATATATACAAAGAGTGGTACTTCCTCTTCCTCGTCAGCCCAACGGGACTTCTTCTTCCTCGTTCCGCTTCCCGATTCGCCGTTGTCGTCGCTTTGGTCGTTCGACTCTGGCGGAGGATCCCATCGACTTCGTCGGCCCCTTCTGCTTGAAGTCTCTTCTTCCCCACCAAATTGGTCCCTGTCAATACCACTTTTTGTATATTTTGTTATTGGGTATAGATAAGTTTTAATATGTTGCATATAGATCCTATTTCAGTCCACTTCATCTTATTTTGCCACATCATGATCCTAGTTACTATGCCACGTCATACTTAACGGCTAGGAATTCGCCAAGGGACTAACGGTGGAACCTTTTGAGAAGTTATGAGACCAAAATTGCAACAAAAAAAGTTATGGGACTAAAATGAAACCTTTGTCATAGTTATGAGACCAAAATTGCAACAAAAAAAAGTTATGGGACCAAAATGAAACCTTTGTCATAGTTATGGGACCAAAAGTGCACTTAAGCCCAAACTAAATTTTGCCCTATTAGAAACTGCTATTCACTTTATTGGATTAAACTTGGCTACCTAAATTTCATTTTTTAATGTAGGCTAAATTGCACTTCTGGTCCCATAACTTTGGCAAAGGTTTCAATTTGGTCTCATAACTTTTTTTGTTACAATTTTGGTCCCATAACTTTGGTAAAAGTCTCAATTTGGTCCTATAACTTTTTTTGTTGCAATTTTAGTCTCATACTGATTTCCATCCATTGTTTGTCGCTAAAGATAATCTGACTGAGACGAATAAAAATCAGTTTGGGACCAACGGTGAGACGTTTTTAGAAGTTATGGGATCAAAATTGCAACAAAAAAAGTCATGGGACCAAATTGAGACCTTTGCCAAAGTTATAGGATCAAAATTACAACAAAAAAAGTTATGAGACCAAATTGAAACCTTTGCCAAAGTTATGGGACCAAAAGTGCACTTTAGCCTTTAATGTATATGTTGTTGCGACACGAAGTAAAGCTTAAGGCTGATGATATATTTAAATTTTGATTTTAGGTTTCAGATGATGACTCGCGTCCAAGAATGAAGGTGTCCAGACCAATTAGCTTTCTGTATATTGTTAAGATAGTGTTTGCGTTTATTTTGCTTTTTGTGCTTGGTGCAATTTTTACTTTGGCTCTTGAAAATCTTCCTGCAATAATATTGTATTTTTCGTCACTAACGTAGTCAAGCAAGCTTCCTGTCAAGAACTAGCTACCAATCTTTCTTTCAGGGATTAGGTTGATCTATCTTCTAGTTCTTCTCTCTTGTTTGTTGATGGATTTGCTTCAGACTTATATGATGTTGTATTCCTATTTGACTATTTCTATTAATGCATCCAAGTTAATGAGAAAAAAGAAAAGAAAAAGAGGAGTCACTAACGTAGTCACTTTTATTTCTTTGAAGCACATGTATGTGCTGAACTTGAAAAGAATCGCTGCACTATAAGAAGTGCTCGTACTCTTCAGTCTCTATCTATTTTTTTTGTATTTGACAAACATCATTTAGTTAGGGTCAAAATGCATAAAATTGTTAAATTTTAATTGCGTAAAAAAATCTTGAGTGATGAAACTCTTAAATTTTTTATTTTGTAAAAAATTTGTTTTGTTAAACTTTTATGATTATTACTATATTTTACATTAATTTAAAAATTAAAATTATACAAAAGATAAATAATTTTAATAAAAAATTATTTATACAAAAGAAAAAATTCAAAAAATCTTGCATTGTAGTCTATTTAGTTATGACCAGGCAAGTGCTCATCCAATATGTTCCAAAAAATAGCTGTAAATAGTTCTCAATAAATGATTAATGCACTAACCTGAAAACTTATAGAGCAGAATAAAATGTTTTATTGAAAATTTAGAATAACACGAAAAGAAAATGCCGTGAGGACAACAAAATACATATACATTTATAGTCAAGCTACCTCTGGTGATGAACTCATCTAAAATGTCTATCTACAACCAAAATTTCGGAATAATCTGTTGACTATATGTTCATACGAAATTTGAGGAGATATAATTAATTCTGCTAATCGGCTAAGGCTTTTCACTGCAGCTGTAAAATGGGGACAACATATTGAGTTTTTCATCAGCCATAACACAAAATTGGTAATGATAAACATCCAGAAATGGCTGGAGTAACCAAATATTGTTGGACTAGAATTGAGATTTTCTTTTAACAAGAAAAGATGAGATCAAGGAGCACCCCTGCTGAAACCTATTTTGAAACTAGAACATTAGATTTCAGAAACTCAAGGCGGTTTCTGGTTAGAGTGATCTTTTCTTCAGCTTCTGCTGCTTTTTCTCTCACTCCACGTACTACATCCTCAGGAGCCTTCTCTACAAACTGCATAAAGCACAGAAAACGGAAGATGGTAAATGCTACTTTTGTATGAAGTCCATTATGACTAGGATAATGCCATACAGAAGATTGATTGACACTCCACAATAACCAGAATCTTTATGATACTGACCAATAAAAATTTACATATAAGACTGATGAGATTCTCAAACAAGAAGTTGAAAGGAAAGTAGAACGAAAAGAAAAAAGGGCTAGTTATACGAATGTAAATGCACAATGACTTCCTTCCTATTGCTCCTGCACCTCATTATGCATAGTATAGTGGAAAACTAAAAGTTGAAAGTTTACATAGGTAAGAGGATTTGATCTAAACAAGATGACCTACGAGTTTATATCTCTAAGGAATTTCACAGGCTTTTTGAACTGAACTTGCTTTGATTAAAACTTAAGAGCATGAGCAGACTAGAGAAAGAACTCGGTTCATTTATATAGATGAGAAGGCCATAAAAACAGCATTTCATACATTAGGAGAACTGAGTTGCGCTCTGAAGCCATCATACTCCTTCTGCATCTTGGAAAGGCGCTTGGAAAGACGTTCAACTTCTGCAGATATATCAACCATATCAGCTAGAGGAAGATATGCCTCTAGTCCTTCACCAGCCACTAGGTGAACTGATTGATCTGCATCACCTGAAACATATTTTATCACATCCACCAAAGTGATAATTCAGCAACAAGTATTTGTTATATGAAACAGAGAAATTAAAAATAAAAAAGATCTAAAAGTTAGAAATGCTGAAAACAAAAGAGAAAAACTCTTATCTCCACCCTTTAACACAAGAGGGAGGAAAAATCAAGAAATCTTGCCTGGAGGAGAATCCGTGAAATGAAGATTTTGTAAATCCAGTCGGGAGAGAAGTGCTAAAACCTCTCTTTCATTCTGCATGAGACCCAAGATACACAGTACTAAGCTTTATTTATTTTCCTTCTTGACAAAGGATACCAAGCTTATGAGAAGAGAAAAAATAAATAAATGCAAGAATACGATCCAGTTTACAATTCACAAATCAATTAGATGACAAGTGCATTCTTTCCATGATAGTTGAGGCAGAGCATGTTATAGGCAATCAGTTAAAAGGACAAAGTCAAAATGGCATCGCTATCTGGCTTGATAGATGTAAATTGAACCACACTTACAGCTATATATTGGATAACTTCATTGCTTGCAACTATAGAAGCTGATATCCGTTTTGCAGGCTCAACAGAATATTCTGCTCGACCATTCCTGATAGCTCTAACCTAAGTATTTTCAGAAACAATATCCAAATGACAAATGGTTCCGCTTATTAGCATGATTGTAGTTAATTCAGTTACCAAATATCGAGCAGCATTAAATATGATAAGAGGAGAAAGATATACCCACCAAAGCCTGCAAGTTTTCAAACTTTTTTATTGAGCTAATTTTCCTTGGAAGTTGAGTCCCTGGCCAAGGTGATACAATAAGAGCTTGCTTTCGATTAGGAAGTGCCTGTTGATAAATCCAAAAAACATGAGTCCAAAATAGTCCCTTGACATAAAAACAGAACTTGAAGGATTATTACTATAGAATATAAATAATGAGGGTTGACCTAAAATGTAAAATTGAGAGGAAAAAGGCATCAATATTATAAAGCTAGAGTTTGCAAGTACTATAAAATCACCTTAGAGCATCAAATTACCTGCCATAGCTCCTCAGTTACAAATGGCATGAAGGGATGCAGCATTTTGAGTACATTTTCAAAAGTGTACAAAAGAACAGCCTGTGCTAGTGAAGCAACTGAATTACCTCCGGACTGGTACAGGCGAGCTTTGCTTGCCTCAATGTACCTTAATATTGCAAGGAGGGGTGAAAATCAGAGAGCATATTATCAGTAACCATATAGAAACCTTTGGCACATAGCTTACATTAGTACTAGAATCTTTATAGCTTTGAGTATGCAAGTATATAAAATATTATCAGTAACATACCAATCAGCAAAATCACTCCAAAAGAAATCATATGTTTCTCTTCCCACTTCCCCAAAGTAAAATTTGTCATAGCTTGCAGTGACAGAATCGACAAGTGAATGAAGTTTTGACACCTGTATTTCAGAAAATTAAATTATATAAATCACGAAACTGTTCATGATTTCGCAACAGATAAAGAATGTAATGATTGGCCTTACCACCCAACATTCAGGTAAAGGTAGATTACCGACGAAATCTTCATTGTCAAACTGAAAAGAGAATGTCTTAGTAAAGTTAATATGCCAAGCTATTTTCTCCCAACTTTGAAGTCATAGTTATGAGCTGAATCAGAACAAAGTAGTATATGTATTAACTAAAAATCATGTGAAAATGACCATGTTTACTGTCTTTCCTCTGGCACAGCAAACAGCCTAACATGATTCCAACTTAAACTTGTGCTAGAGCTCCAAAGTTAGCAATAATGCAACTGCATATAATCTATTTCTTTTCTGTGGTTTTGAGACTTAAATTTAAAAAGGCATTCATACTTTAAAAATATAATAACATTTGTTTTTAAACAAGAATCGAGCAATCAATGCATTTGAAGTACAGAGGCTGAGTAAGGTCTAAAGTGAGACGAATTATGCTTTAAACAATAGAAAATTCTGGTGTCTGATTTAACTGACATTTACATTCTTCCTAAGAATGTTTATCAAACTTCGAAATCCTCTCCCCATATAAAATAAAGGTCAACAAAATTTAATTTATCAAACCTCCAAAAGACATTTCTGATACACGGTTGGATCCTATAAACCAGCCCAAGCCCAAACCATTACTTACCCACTCCAGGAAGAAGGGCCAAAAAGCAATGAAGCATCCCAGCATGTCATTCCTAAGGCTGTTAGGCATATCTATCTGAAGATTATTTATCTTAATCTATTTTAGTCCTTATGTCTAACACTCAATGTGCTTCCCTTTATTTTAGTACCATGCAGCCACTGCCACATTACACTTGCATCACGACTTGTTAGTTAGCACACTTTCTGTTTGCTACACATGAACCAGCATGTTTTCCTATTATCCGCATCTCACTACTGTGTTGAGCATTACAAATGCTCCACCTTTTCTGTTTAATGATCATCATCAGATTATAAGTATTATTTGCTTTGCAAGAGTTTTAGATTCCAGGATTCTAGCACTTGTGGTTTGTTAGTTGGCCAAATTATAACAAGTTTCCAATAAACTTTGTCCACTTTAAATAGTAAGTTGCTTCTGATTTTTTATCTCAATTTATGGATTTTTTTTTGGGGAGCCAGATTGTGTAAATTTGGGGCTATATAGCCATATAGTTATAGTTATAACAAATAGTTTTTCCATCAGCAAGCTTTGGATTAGTCCTATCTCATATATTATTACTCAAAAAATAAATAACTCTGCAGGACTATTCATAACCTTATAAGCCAATATATTTTCCCAAGCAAGTGTATCATGCTGATTAGGCAAATTCTGTAATATAAATTTGCCAGCATTCCACAATTTGTTTGTGAAGGCCTTGTTGGAGGTCAACCGCTCCGTAGACAAATTAAGGTCCTGAAAGAAAATGGCCCATCGTTCAGAAAAGTGTTTTAACAAGCTAAGAAACTACCTATCAAATTATAAATAGTCAACAAAACCCTCCATGAGAAAAGAGCACGACAGACCTGTCCAGCAGTTCCTAAAGCCAGTGTGAATCGTAAAGCATCTGTCCCAAATTCTTTTATTGTGTCAAGAGGATCTATTACATTACCCAATGTTTTAGACATTTTTCTCCCCTGAAAATTGCAACCATCACAGTAAGTCTAAACAAATACAAAAACTTGGAAACAAGTTTAAGTTTTTTCAAAAAAAAAAAAAGGGCGGCCGAGTGCACGAGGCTCCCACTAAGTTTTTTCAGAAAGATGCTAAAATTAGAACGCCATTACAACTCAAAGAAAAGAAAGAGAAGGGAAATTCAGAGTTATAAGATCTCAAAGTCGAAAATTTGAACAAAATAAAGCAAACTGTTTTTGCAAACTAACAATTTAGACAGTAATATATCAGTGACAGACCTGATTCTTTTTTTAATGAGCAAAATAATTATGTGGAGATCAAATAGTTGTTTAGCTCTCTAGAATATATCGCTCCAAGTGTAAAAAATATGACTTTCAAAAAAAAATTTCCTAAAAGATGCGCCAAAGCCTTGCAGGAAAAAGTCAATAAAAAAGGGTAGCCATGATCCTCAAGGGAGGAGAGATGAGTTGGATTAATTTAATATTTACCTAACAGATGCTACCAAAGCCTTATGGAAAAAATTACATTGATTCCAAAACAATAAACTAATGAAATATGTATGGTGACATTTCTAAACCAAGAGGTCTGAATTCTCCATTTCTCTATCATCCAAGATAGGAAAGCAGATTTAAATCACAAGCAAAGAAAGATAAGCCTTGGCTTATTTACAAATTGAACCGGCCCTAGTTGAACCTCAATTGAAGAAGCCAACAGATAGCTGCAAAAGTTACTTTTGGCCTAACAATGTGTGATAATAAGACAAACTTTACAAAGCAACTTGTGCTAATAGTTAACCAAATTTTGCATATATGGGGGGGAGTCGACTGTTTTGTCACAGAAGTTACAGTCAAAAAGTTGTCTTTCTTGAATATCCAACGAAGATCAGCAGACCACCAGTAGAGTTTTATGAATCTTATAAAAAAACAATAGTCCCAGGTTATGAGAATAAATGACCACTCAGAAAAACCACTCATAAATGGGTGTAACTGTAAAAATATTAATTTGCTACATTGAAAACATAAGAGATGAAATAGTTCAAGATTTTCATACAGCATAAAATGCAAGAAAAACTAACTAAACATGAGAAAGAAAATTTGTAAACAACAAGTTAATTTCAAAATAAACTTATATAGCAATGTCACCTGTGAATCCCTGATGAGACCATGCAAATATACATAAGAAAATGGGACTCTCCCGGTGAACTCAATCCCCATCATTACCATTCTTGCAACCCAAAAGAATAGAATGTCATGCCTGTCAAAATATGAAAGAAACATCCCTTCTTTTAGATTTTTTTTTGCAAAGAGACAATTTAGAGGAGAAAGAAATATTATATAAAAGTAAAGTGCTTGAGACCAGCACATAGCATGTAATACTGATAACTAGACTTGCCAAACACAAAATGCTATGGTGCATCATTAAAAACAATGTACTAGAGAGAATTCAAATCCATTTATAGAATCTATAGCAATAAAGTTAACATTAACGCGATTCTTACTTTTAGGAAAATTGATCTTATTATTAATACATTGACATGGCTGTTGTTTAGGATTCAATATCTACATCAACTTAAAATAAAAAGACCACTAATAAAGAAAATATAGGAACAACATATCAGAAACCAAATGTTCTGTTGTCTGTCACTTTCTCATCAAAATAGATTGCAAAGTGATGAGAAATATATTGCAGTACCGAAATCATCAAGTCCTTACACTTCATCTCCTCTACCTCATATAAAGGAGAAGATGAAATCGCATAACTGATATCCTCTATGGTAAAAAGAAAAACTGAAAACATAACCAGAAAAAAAAAATATCCACTCTTGCATCACCAAGGAGAAGAAGCTTGCATTCCAGGAACATACCCTGTCTCAAGCATTGTAGTTGGATAGAATCGTTCAAAATCCTCTGCAGACAGATCTGGCCATCCAAGGGTGCTAAAAGGCCACAGTGCACTGATAAAACACAAAACACAAGGTTAGTCCATAAAATTGAAAAAAGAAATACGGCATCTCAAGTCAAAAGACTCTGAAAAATAACATAGAACACAGTTGCAGTTCTTCAAATGTCAGTCCCACCACAAGGCTTACAAAAATGATGTTCCATGTTGAAGATGCAGCGTGTGACCACTACTTGCATAAATTACCACTAAAAATGGAACAAGATAATGTATTGCATCTTCAGTTTTACTTAGGATTTAGAAGTCACAAAAACAATGACTAATTTCTATACTAATGCCTGAAAACCATCCAATCAATTCCTTACAAGGGGAAAAGCATAAACTTAACATCTCATGGCTAGCACTCGATCAATAAATAATGCATACACATTTGCTTAATGAAGATAGAAAATAATCAGCCTCTATTAAGAAAGTGTTTCTTTGAAAAATTGATGGTTACTCATAAGATATTTATTTGGAGTAATTTACAACAAGATGCTAATGATGATTGGATCTCTAGGGAGCATAGACTCCAACATGAACACAAGACACAACAACATCATAAGTGTATGGCTCCTTTTTTTCAAGTATCTGTGTCTTACAAGTGCATCTAAAAAGAAAAAGAACATTAATAACCAATTCTTCTTAAAGAAAAGACCTCGAGAACCACGTGTCAAGAACATCAGGGTCCTGATATATTTCTACATCCTTTCCATATCTCTTGTGAGCTTTCTCAAGTGCTTCATCAGCATTCCTAGCAACAATGTATTCCTCTTCATTGTTTTTTCCAACAATGTACCAAACAGGTATCCGGTGTCCCCACCATAGTTGTCTGCTTATACACCAATCCTTGATGTTGGAAAGCCAGTGATTGTAAATCTGTCATCAACATGTGAAACATAACAAACAAACAAGGTGAAAAATCAGATATGACAGTGACTTGTGTGTATTAACAAGTCAATTGTACACCTTACAGTACATCAGAAACTTGGAAACTTCATTCAGATTGTGTTGGAGATTCTATACCAAACAAAAGAATAAAAAGCCAAAACTATCATGAGACTGAACTACACTATGTTTTAAAATACATTTTTTATTTGATACCCTTTAGTTGCCAAAATTTTACATATAATTTACTCCAACTTAGTTCAAGTACATGACCCAAACTGACTCACTGCAATTACAGTAGCAAGGCACACATGAAGATGCCTCAACCATTAAATGATACAATATATAAATGTGAAGAAGAAAACAAAAACTCAAAGAGTTATGAATTTGCATTAACAGCATGAAGGTCTATATCTAATCGTGAATTGATTGATTACAAACCTTCTCAAATCTTTCTGGAATTATTTTCAACTCTCCTTTTTCAACTGCTTGAAGAGCCTTCATAGCAAGGGGCTCCATACTAACAAACCACTGCTTACTGACAAGTGGTTCTATCACCTGATAGAAAAATGAAAACCAACCCAGGGTTAGGGACACAAAATATAAAAATACAAAGTAATCAAGTTTACAAGTAAAAAGGATATTACAAGAGTGTTAGGACAGAAGAGTATATTTAAAACCTCAAAATTGATCAAGAAAATCAAATACACTCACTTCTCCACCACGCTGAGATCTGGGAACCCGTAAAGTATGTGGTTCCCTTTTTTCAGCTAATCCTGTTTCCTCAAGCTCAGCCCATAATTTCTTTCGAGCCTCAAACCGATCTAGTCCACTAGATTTCCAGAGTTTACATGTATTAAGCAAACAACAATACATAATAAATGTAAACAACTAAATGAGATGATCTTAAAGATACCTGTACAAGCCAGCAATCTTATTAAGTGTCCCATCTTTGTTCATCACATTAAGTATTGGAAGGCCAAGCTTTCTAGCAAGTAAGTAATCATTATGATCATGTCCTGGACTAATTTTCAAGACTCCAGTTCCGAAGTCTCTATCAACGTGCTGTCACTCAACAGCAATAAAAATCAAGTAAATGAGTGGAATTCACACAAGAACTGTCTCCAAAATAGTGGTTGTAAGTTGTAACAAAGGGAAGAAACAAAAACTACAAAGGTATAGAAATTTATGTAGACTGAATTATCATACTTCCTGCAAACAATAGATGATCATGATAAGGAAGAATCTAAGAGCATATTAGATTACTAATTAAGATAGGTGCTAGTATTTGTGCTACTAAGATACAAAGCCAAAAGAATATACAACAAAGTAAAGCAGGAAAAAATTCAAAAACTAAGAAAAAGATCGCACACAAAGATAAAGCACAAGACATTGTCCTCAAAAGAGTAAAAAGGAGTCCAGCACAGAAGAGGCAGGAATACATCAAGACAATAAAGCCTTCCAACCCTTCTGCATTTTAATCTAACCACAAAAACCCCTCACAACACTCTAGAACTGAATACCAAGAGGCCTAATAA
Organism: Chamaecrista fasciculata; assembly: GCA_003254925.1. Lineage (NCBI taxonomy): Eukaryota > Viridiplantae > Streptophyta > Magnoliopsida > Fabales > Fabaceae > Chamaecrista > Chamaecrista fasciculata. Next base: position 42,457 of record QANZ01055349.1, on the reverse strand, counting down.
AACAACAAGAATAAGTGGGTATTTTTCCTTTTAACATTTAAGTAACTAATTTGAATAAAAAAAACTCCTAGTGATGAACTATAAGTTCATTAAAGTTACTTTATACTGTCAGAATTTCAATAACCAGAATTTCTCACTACAAGTTAAAACTGAATGACTTAATCTGTATTCAACAAGTATCAACAACATTAACAGATTGATACGTCCTTACCTTGTCAGAAAGGATAGGAACGTGACGGCCAAATGTCATTGGCACAATTGCCATCTGACCAATATACTTGGAATATCGTTCATCCTGAAATTTATAATATATTAAGATGTTAGGCAACAAACCTGTTGAAGTAGTGCGCATGCATATATTTACACATAAACATATCAAAGTCCAGGATTACGCTGTTGAGAATATGAATATGTCAATCCTTATTTATTAAGGTAGTTGGTCAATATTTGGTTCCTATATTAATTAGGTGGTTGAGTAGTTGAGTATTGAATGTATTAAGTGTTTTCCTTGTGTATTTATATGAGTGCAATCTTCATTGTATAATCATCAAGACTTATTCAATGAAATATATTTTCAACATACGCCTTCCTGCATTTGGAAATTGTTTCCTCATACAACAAACTTCTATTGGAGTATTGGTACAATTCTAACACAGCTGGAGCCATAAATACATAAATAGACCAAAAGCTCATAAACATGTGACCTGTAGCTATAGCGTTAATGACTTGAAGTGAATATGACTTTCAATAAGCTTAAAAATATGATCAGCTCTTGCTCTACCTACATGTGGCAGGCCCAGGAAAAATTTCCTACCTTTGGATGCACTGCTAGAGCTACATCACCAAATAAAGTCTCGGGTCGTGTTGTAGCTACTGTCAAGTAGTCACTCCTACAAAATAGTTATAAAGATATCAATGTCCAAAGCAACAGAATTTGCTTAAGGTGCAAACATGAAGAGAAAATACAGCTCATTTCCCAGTATAACAAGCAAATCATCAAATTCATATGAGAAGAGCATAATATCAGTTTCTGGTTATCAGCTTATAATAAGATGTTCTAAATATTGAAGCTTGCCAATCCATCCAAGAAAACAAATTTGTAATTCTAGGCCTGAACAAGCTAAAATGTTTAGAATATCTCAAGAAAACTTCTAACAGGGGCTTTTAAGAGATTATTTAAGTTAGGGCTACATATGCCAAAACATTAGAAACCTTGATAAAAAGATTTAAACAACATAGAAAAATGGTCCTGCTACATGAATCATTTTTCTATCTGAAGCAAGTTCAGCAGCTGTAATGAACAATGGCCAAACCACCCCAATTCTGGAAACTTTCTCAAGGCTGGTCAAATTAATTAAACACAAACTAGGTAAACTAGCCAACTTAGACGAAAAGTTGTAAGAATTCTCGTATTAAAAAAATGAGTTCACAAAAACTATGCTTCAGAATATATATAATTTGACTAAAGTCTACATCTCTGTTAAGAGTTTATTTTGGAAAATATCGAGCAAGTACCTTGAACCTCCGGCAACACGATATTTTATATAATACAGAAAACCAGACTCTTCTGAATATTCCACTTCCTACACATAAATATGAGGCTCAATTTAAATATTGACAACTAAGCCAGATAAAAAGCAGCAGGAGTAGCACCAAACTGAAAGCTACTAACCAAGTCAGAAACAGCAGTCTGTAGAGTAGGAGACCAGTTTACCATGTATGATCCTAAATTTCAAAGAAGTGAAAGAGTAATTATATCTTACTTTTGAGGAAAGATATATCATTTATGAATATAAATTGCACAAAAGTACAGCAAATTAAAATTTAAGAGCTACATATAGGGCTCATCATTATTAAGAAAACCAATTAAAACGAAGCTACGAAGAAAATTGTGTCGCCTGTAAGAGTCCCTAACAGGAAAGTGCAATTTAAATAGTAGCAGCTTCTGAATAAAAAGATCCACTAAAGCCAATCATAGCTTATAAAGGTTCTACATCAAGCCTCAAACCAAGTTTAAACAACACTTTGATCAGAGTATCGAAAAAAAAAAAAAACTTCTTCCGTCATATATTAGAGAAACGAAATCATGCAAGATTCACTACAATTATACAGGCTAAAAAAGTAGGAACTGTCCAAATCTATAAAGTACTTTCAAATCAGAACTTGACCCTTCATATGGTGTTGAACATAGCATCAAAAATATATAAAACCATGAAAAATGAAAAGTCCATCAAAAGAGGGAACAAATACAAAGCAGGAGGATGTAAAAAATAATTATATGCAATGCATATCGATAAAAATTTCTTCAGATGGCAAATAAGCCTCCCTAAACACTTTCCAAGTCCTTTTTATCTTTATAACAGAACAATTATTGGTAGAAGGAAAAGAGTGACAAAGAATAGGAGGAAGACAATATAACCCCCTTAAAGCTTTAATAAAAGTTCTTGAATCTCTCAGCATACCAACCAGGGAGATTAACTGGGAGGAAAAGAAAAATTACATGAACAGGTTAAAAAATACATTTTGTCCTGAAGTGACATGATGCAACTTCGGGCTATACCTTGATAAATCAAACCTTTCTCATGAAGCTTGACAAATGCTTCAATTACAGCTTCTGCAGAAAATGGTAGCCATGGTATCAGTATATTTTACAGGGCAAGCAAACAATATGTAGCTATATGTTTGAGTACTAAATTTACATCAGTGCAACAGATTCAGTTGCCTTAGTTGACACTGAAAAAGAAAAAAGGAAAAATAAACTAGTAAATTAATAATAGCATCAAAATGCACAAGTTCTATTTACTTTGATAATTAAACCATTCATACAATCACATCCATAACTTTCTAGGTTTGCTAGAATTCCAATCAGTTGAAAACTGTCTTACGACTTAGCTGTTCATCAAGGGTGAAGTGCTCTCTAGTCCAATCACAAGAAGCACCAAGTCTCTTGATCTGATTTGTGATGGTTCCACCATACCTGATATACACGAAAGTAAATGAATTTTACTAAATAGCAAAATAAAATCATAACATAGAAGTATGTTCTTTATTATTAGTCAATCAATTATCAGCAAGTGTAAACATTATTTCATCTTAACTAAGTCCTCTATATGTTCAGCTGTCTAGACCATTCAATAGAATTCAAATGCAAAACTCTAGATCATACATGCTGGATGTTTGAAATATTAGTACCAAGTAATGAAATTGGCCAACATAGTTGCAACACTTTTCTGATGTTCCTACACAGTGTAATAAAAAGACAATAAACCTTACCAAGCACTCACTAAATTGTTTGCATAAATGGGTGTAATCAAAGTATGGAAAAAATGGGGTAAAGCATAAAATGAATCATGTTCTGATTTACCCTTTAAATATTTTTGTCCCTTTTGAAATTGAAAAGAAACAAAAGGGAAAGGAACAGGTCTAAGTAAAATTTTGTGAACACTTTAAATACCAATCCAACTCAAAAGCATAAGCTATTAAATGAAAGCTGATGATAACTTAATAAGTTATACACACACATATCCTCACATGAAAGCCATGGCCTAGAAGAGTTTGAGCACTACATGACAAATGATGCAGAACTAATTTATATTTACAACTGTGTCATTGAGATCACATCGGTGAAAAAGAAGCTGCATTTTAGATGCACTAAATTCTCTTCTTTTCACCTATCACTTCCATAGTAAGCAACATTGAATTTAAACAATGTTGGTCCATCATTCAAATATAGACTAAAGAGCCAAGAAAATGCAATAAAGTATTAATGACAACTATCTACGTGAGACCACATCAAATATGGCTGGACATAGTTAACAAATACAATGGAAGAAAAGAAACAAAAAATTATAGATAAGGCATACTTCTCTTTCCACTGCCAAACTCGTTTGGTAAATTCCTCTCTACTCATTTCAACCCTGCTAATTCCTTCAGATGCAAGCATCCTTTCAACAACCAACTGAAAGGAGCAAAGTAAAATTTAGAATGGGAAAACCTATAGCTTCAATTGTAAAGACCGAAGTTAAGAAGAACAATGCAACAATTAACTACAAGACAAACTAATACGATGCCTAAAGAGGGACTACCAAATAATTGAATGACATTATTTTTAAGGTAATTTTGAGAAAAAAAAAATTACGAAAATAGCAAGGCACTCCTCTCCCATTGTACATTTAAGGAACAGTTGAAGAAAAACTAATTAGCTAATGAAGTCAAATGTCGATTAACTATTTCAACAGGCAGACACCAGATTTTCCAAGCAACTTACTAGTGCAAACATGAATCACATAAAACATCAATAAGGAGAAGGTACTTGTTTCGCATTCAAACCTACCAAAAGATATTAGTATTATAATATATTGAGTTTCAAATACTACTACTAGATGACATTAATGCTTTGTTTGACCTTCAAACCCACAAGGTAATAATAGTAATTTAGTACTATATCATATTGAGTATTACTACTACAGATTAAGAAATTCCAGGAAAAAAGTAGGTGCAAGATACTATTAACATAGAGAAGAAGAGTCAGCTGCGTAGAGGTGAAAACAAAAAAAATTTATTGACAAACCTGAGTCGCAATACCTGCATGATCTGTACCAGGAAGCCAAAGTGTTGGCCTTCCCTTCATGCGGTGGTATCTAATCATAATATCCTGCAAGGCAAGGCAAGATAAGAATAAAAAGATATTTCACTATGGAAAAATTCTAGCCGAAACACCACCAACTAGAATGGCCTAACATGACACATTGGTGTGTATAAATAATTGTCACTAAGATGTAAAACAAGCAGTAAGAATCCAAAGTAAAGAAATGAAATATGACATTTTATGCTATACATTTTGCGCAAGTATGTAACATGCAAGGAACTATAACTTATGAAAGTCGAACTAAAAATTTAGAATAAAACATAGTTGATTAAAATAGATGAGAAATATGTTACTGTAATTAACTTGAGAAATCTTATGGAAGCCAATTAAATACCTTTTTTTTCTTGAATTGACAGTCTACCTTTATAAAATAAACTAAACGCACCATTTATTCTAGAATTGACATAGTCTAGCTACCTTTATCATTTGAAAGGACCCCAGTACACACATTGATGCATGTGAAGGTACATCTAAATGCACAAATATGTAAATACACAAAGATAAATGATAGCGAAAATCCATTAGAAAAATTGGAAACCTCTAGTGTCACAAACATTGCATGCCCCATGTGCAGTGATCCAGTAACATTAGGAGGCGGCATTGATATAACAAAAGGATCAGTTCCCCGGTCAAAGTTTGGCCTAAAATACCCTTGAGACTCCCACCTAGTATACAATAATTTACAATGAAATCATTACATATAATAATAGTATGCAAATGGAAGACAAGCTCAAGAACACTTTTAGATCCAACTACACCCCAATAGAAAAATAGAGGAAGCAAGGCCACATTTGTAATATGCATGCATCCCAATTCCCAAAAGCCAGAAACTAGAGGAGAAAAAATAAAGTCTCCAAAAATGAGATAGCTATGCATTTCAATATGCCAATCCACATATTGAGAAAGCTTGTCAATACAGCAAGGAACAAAAAATTCATAAAAGAGTAAATTACCAATCCAAGTAATTGCACTTCAAGTGCAAAATGAAAGCAACAAATTCACATTTCATGTTGCAATGGACTACTTCAACTAAGTCAGTAGCATAAAAATACAAAATAAAACTCAAATGTGCATGTCAAACAATTTAAATTACATAACAACTATCCACAGAAATCACAATTGCTCCATGCTCTCAGGACAAACCCACATGTCTTCAACAATTAATATTGACTCAACAAATTTTTCAGTTGATTCAACATGAAGTAAAATTAATTTAAGAAAACAATACTGAACTATGGCAAGGTTTGCTCTGCTGGACAGATGTTAGAACTAACTCCCAAAGCACAAACTAGATTATCAGCGCAATCAGATATTCCATAAAGCAATTACTAAATTAAATTTTAACAGAGTACAAAAAACATAGGATCTTAACAATAATTAAAAAAAATACCAATTATATATACGTTCTTCCGAGGTGAAGTCAAAAGATTTGGCAATTTCTGGAGAAGTGAAGACACCATTCTCTGATGCGACAACTGAAATATACAAATGTATGCTAGTCATTATAAATTTGTAGAATCTTCCGTATCCACAATAGAGATAAAGCAAAACATCCTTTGATATCCCTTCCCTCCCTAGTTCTCCCTACTCTCATAAAAACTTGTGGTTTCTGACGAGAATAAAACTGTTGTAAGACAGCCCAACTACCAAAAAAGAAAAAATCTTTAGCTAGTGGCATTAGATAAAATTCAGCAAGCATGCCATAAAGTTCAAACCCCTTAATTGATAATCAAGAAACTCAATCTTCTCACGTAACACAATAGATACAAATGAAAAGAGAAATCAAAACCAAAAATAAAAACCTGCAAAATGTCGAGGCCTAACTCGGTTGAACTGCCAATGAGAGAGCCGAATGCGGCGGCGTCCTCTATAATAGAAGAAAGGATTGAGTCTGTTGCAAACAGAGAAAGGAGAGAAGAGAGAAGAACCAGACGAAGCCACTTGGATCATCATCGTCGTTTCTGTGAATTTACATAAACGAGTAAGTTTTGGGACTTAACTGAGTGAAAACGAAGATATGGGGTTTTAGTGGCGTCACTAGATGGCACTTCACGAGGAAAAATCTTTGCAAAAATGTATACTTTTTCGTCTGAAATTTTGAACTAAACGTTCATCTTTCATGAGTCTACTTAACAGTGTAGTAGGAATAACTTGCATTTACTTACCTGAGTATATTGAGATTCGAACGGCTAGAGATGGCCGTACGGATGAGCGAAGTGCCCACAACTGCTGGCGTTGAGCAAGACTGCGGACTCTGCGGCTGAGGAAGAAGATAAGTTTGGGCTTTTGGTGAGAACTAAAGAGATGAGAACAGGAAATGTAATTTTATTGATTTTGGTGTAAATTAACAATTCAGTTCCATAATAAGTACCAAATTAACAATTCTGTCCTTAAAATATTAAATGTCAAAACTTTAAGTTGGTCCATAATGTATGGAGTATAGTTTAAGGGTAAGTTTGATTCTTGACATGGGATGCAATGGGTCATGAGCCAATAAAATAATGACGAGTTAGTTGTATGTAAATAGTGGTGTGACTCCATACACAGTTGTGATTGGTTAAAAAATTTATTATTTTTTTATTATTTTTCAGTATTAAATTATATCAATGGCTATAATTATGCCACATCAGCATTTGCATCCCATGTCAAGTATCAAACTTTGCATCTTAAATTAACTCATATTTTAAATTAATTCTAAATGTTTCTTTTGTTTTAAATTAATTTTATACTTATATTTCAAATTAATTTAAAGATAATTGTTTATATTTTTTCCGTTTCAAATTTAAATACAACGAGTCTAAAATTACAAGTATGTTTGAATCTCTTTTATAGAAATAATTTTTTATAACAATTCTTAAACTTGTATTGAGTTAAGTTTTTGAAAACAGAAATTTAAAAAATATGCATTAATTTTAAACTTGTTCTTGAAATTTTGCAAATACAATGCAGGAAGACTTTATGCATACCACATGGACTTAAGAGGCATTGTAATTTTTGATAAATTTACCAACTGCCATTTATGAGAATAATTCTTGACAATTGTTCTCTGCCTTTTTTAAAAACTCAGTTACGAATAGATAAAAGCTATTCTCATTTTTATTCTGTTTTTTAAACTAGAAATTTGTTTTTTTTTTGTTTTTAAAATTGATTTAAGTAAACAATTAAGTCAAACAATTTTTTTTTGTTTTATAAAAGTTTTTAGAAATATATTAAATATGAAAGGATAGAGTATATGAGTCAAAATGAAAAATATGAACTTAGGTGAGCATTCCATTCTACTCAATATGAGACTTAAGCCTCTCATGATAGATCTTTGAAATATGACAGACTTTTTTATTTAGTCTTTGAAAGATAAAATTATAGGATTTAATAATCCTTAAAAGATACAATTACAATTAAATAACGAGATGTTGTATAAGAAAATTAAATAACGAGATACTTGTATAAGAAAATTTTAAGAACCAGGAGTTCCACACAAAATAAGCAACATATGTGATACTTCCATGATGCGTTCGGCATGAATAAAAGTGGAAACAAATGTTTTAACCCAAATATATATATATATATATATACTAGTTGCTTTGCGTGCCCGTTATAAAATAAATAAGGGACTAAAGTGTTAACTTAGTAAAGAAAGAGAGACCAAATAGTAAATTTTCTCTTATTTTTAATTTCATAAACTATAGTTTTAAACATGAACGACCAGAAAGGCGTGGAGCCATATAATATAAGATATATATATATATATATATATATATATGAAACACATGTAACAAAAAAAGAAAAAAAAAACAAATTAGATTTTCAAATTATATGTACACTGTTTGAACAAACCCCCATTTGACCACACCCATTGTATCATATACAAATTGGCAGGCTTTGGCCATCCCTCTCTCCCCTTTTCATGGCGTATAAGTTACAAGTTATTACATAAGCATTCACTAAAATATGAATTTATTAATGACCCCAGCCTTGAAGCTTGAGAAGGATTTCCTGTACATGTATTGCATTACAATTTGTGGAGCACTTACATATGTATTTCTTTTCTCAGGATTGTATTATTGTGCAGAGATTAAGCTAGACAGCTTGTGGAGGCACGATAGAATTCATCCACACGAGCTGCTCGTACATAAACTGCATCTCTTAAAGAGCTGTGGGTTCGGCCATAAAACACATAAACGATTACTCCTATTGCAAGCCATACAGATACACGTAACCATGTAGCAGCTCTGCAAGAAAATCCATACACAACCATTAGCCATGTAATGCAGATTCCCTTCTGGCAACAATCCAATATGTACTTAATTAACTTACCCAAGATTAATAAGCAAGTAGGAATTGATGAGAATGCAAGCTACAGGTAGCAATGGCACAAATGGGCAGATGAAACCTGTAAAGATAAGAGATAATAAGGTTATTCCTTATACATTTCACTTCTAGTCAATAATAGCCTAAGTAGGAGATAATATAGGACAAATGAAGAGATTTATTCAGGTGGAGTCTGCTTGATAGCTTTCAGTGTAAAACATCCCATTATCCCCTCATTAATTAGCATACACGCTTAATTAATTAGCATACACGCTTAAAGCCAAGAACCTTTCTGTCGGTTGTTTTTCCAAAATCGAACATTTGGTATTTAAATCCCTTGTCAGATTCTAGAAGATCCACATGATGTCTATATTACAACAAAGGCGTGAAGTACCCTTTAAGACTACCCGTATTAATGGTAACTGGTAAGCCATACCTCCAGAGTGTCCAAAGTTGTGTCTTGCATCATCTTGATCTATGCAGGTTAGGAAGACAAGACCAGACAGAACAAGAATGCCACCAACTCCACATAAGGCGTAACGAACGGATCTGGCAATAGTAAACAAAAACCATCGTGATAACCGAGAACATCAAAGGACACCTCAGAGACGTGATCAATCAAATAGAAACCCCATTGTTCCCAACAGAACCATAGTTTAGGTTAACCTAACTCATCTCTTTCCCAGGGTAGAAAGCCAAGTCCCTTAGGTCCACTTTGGATTTATTAGCATCTAAACTATGCAGGACTACAAAATGTATCAAGATATTATCATATATTCACATCTTGACAAATGTAAAAACAATATGCTACCGAACCAACCTGGGAAAACTCAAATCTGAAGCTGCATATGTGAGAACAAACACCCCTAAGCATGTGAATGCTATGATCCACCCCACAATTTTCCGCCTATTACTTTCATTTATGTCTGCACCCAACATCAAATAGGAGTCAGGAGATAACAAGGATGTCAAATGACTGGACGAGAAGAGATGCAAGAAACTTATTAATTTGACTAAATATAATCAGAATGACTGTTTGGACAAAGTCTAAAACAATCATGATTGTGTATCGGGAACAAAAGCATATTATGACATTAGTTAAGCAACACAGATTGCATATTTTCAGAGCTGCATTCACACTTTACTCCTTTATTTATATTGCATAACATTGCCTGTTAAAAGTATTGAGTTCATTTTTTCTATGGTAAAGGCACACTGAGGGGCCTACTCTAATTAAAACCCATAAAGAAAGGAACAAAGAAGAGAGAAAGGGAGGATGTGGCTGAAGCTGGCCTAGGGCCCAATTTGAATAAGACAGAAGTGTATGAGAGGCGAAAGAAAGAAAAAAGTGAGCTGGACAGGGGCCAGAAGGAAGGAGAACCTTGGCCTCTCGAAAGTCAGATTACTTTGTCACATGTGTTTTGCATGTGCGGTTCCATTGTATTTCCACCTTTAACAGACATATCTTCCTACTAGGAGTGTCTCTAGGTGGTGTCTTTAGTCTTTTGTGTTGTTTCTACCGTGTATTACTCTGTATCAGACCCATCCCTCTACAATGAGGTAGGTTTACAACAATATTTTGGTGATACATAATACAATAATGCAGTGGATTCCATCACAAACAAAAATTTTGCAGTGTTGTACTCTGTAGTATGATAACTGTAGTGAGGAGCAAAAGGCATGACTTACAGTTGCCTATGGCAAGATGTTGAGGAATAAGAGGATCATCAACCGACAAATCCTCTTTGATTACCAAAGGTTGAGTGTCCGTAGAAGTACCATTATTTGCCTCTGCATGATTTTGAGTTATCTCATTACTGATCCAACAGTCCTGCAATGACGCTGAACCAATTGATTCCTCCAAAGAAGGAGGTAATGGGACCTCATCCGGTGGGATATATCTAAGTATCAATACAGATATCGCTACCATGGTGAATGCAAGAAGCGTACCGACACTAACCTGCAAGAGAAGCTAACTCCGTGTTACTATACATACAAGAAAGTAACTTCATTTTACATGTGATGATCAAAAAACATACCAAGGATAAGGAACACCGTACCATGCATGCAGTCAGAGCTACCTAATAATGCCTATTTCTAACAAGTATCTTCATCACTGCTATATGCTTTGTCAATTTTGAAATATGAAGAAATGGAAAGATAAGAAGAAAAAAACACCAGAGCTTCATTTTGGAATTAAAAGGCTTCACTCCAGCCAACTTGTATTTGCATCAAATAAGATAGGAACTTAGTTGGCAGAAAGGAGGTTTGAAATTATTGAGATTACTCCCCATTCATAGTATAAATGTAATTGAATAATATGGTTCCCTCCATAGTGTCTCTGCTACCTACTATTTCAGGATTGCTGTATGGAAAAGGACAACCATAGTAAATATGTCATTTAAAATTGAAAAATGAATATTTTCAAGATTATGATCCCTGCAAAGACATTAGAGGATCTTGACTTATGCATATAAGTAAACTTACCATCCCAGCCAGTTGAGAGACATCCATTACAAATGCCAATACTGCAGCTACAAAGCCAGTAGTTATTGTGCTCTTAACAGGAACTTGGGTGTGCTTATTAATGTCCGAGAAAAATGGTGGCAGCAGCCCATCCCTTGCCATAGCCATCAAAATTCGGGGCTGAGAGACGTGAAATAAACTATATTGGTAACTTCATAAGAAAACTTATTCAAACAAAGACAGTGAAAATTGATTGTGACAACTACAAAAAGAACTAAGCATAGAAAACATCAATGTACAAAGCAAGTTCATAAGGGATTTTGTAAATTTACCTGGGGAAGTATGCCACCCATCAATGATGAACAGAGAGCTGTAAAAGCTCCAGCATTTATTATGTAACTACAATCACGATCAGGAAAAGTCACTTTGGAAGCAACTACATGTCTACATATATTCCATTGCCTATATGGGGAAAAAAGGGTAAGAAAGAAAAGATACAACAAAAGCTAAATCATAACTCACGCTGCCCATTGCATCCCATGGGTGGCAAATGCAGAGGATACGGGGGTGTCAGGATTGATTGCATAATAAGGTACTAAACCAACAACAACGATGGAGACCATCATATACAATGTACAACAAAGAAACAGTGCAGCACCAATACCCAGTGGCAAATCTCGTTGAGGATTTTTCACCTGTTGATCATACATAAGACCATGTTAGGCAGTTTTAAGGACCTTAATCATAGATACCCCACCGAAGATATAGCATTAAACCCAGAAAGAAAAAACTACGTCCACATCACCTCTTCAGCAGTGCTAGCAACTGCATCAAAACCTATATATGCAAAAAAGACTGTTGCAGAACCAGCAAGCACTCCGTCAATCCCAAAGGGGAAATAACTATCAACGTAAAGGAGAATACATCTTAAGTAATCAGCGGTGACCAAACATACGTAAGGAAGTGCTAAACAAAGATGGAAAGTACCCTGAAGGAAGGTCATATCCAACCCATCCAGACTTGAACCCCAAGTAACCACCAGCTATTATGACAAAAATCAAGGCACATACATTCACTGATGTGACTATGCCTTGTACTGTTGTACTCTGCAAATTATATATAGTAGGCATTCAAAATAAACTCCCGAAGGAAAATATATTTGGTTATTTTAATCATAAATACTAAGAAGAATAAATGATAACAAGTTGGATAGATGCAAGGGACACAATCCATGTGTACAGGTTGCTTAGTGCTGTGCCCAAAGTAGAAATGAAAGCTTGAATTATAGCTTATGCATGCACCCAGGCAGGAGCATAAACTAAGGAGAAATTTCAAAAAACAGATTAAATTAAGAGAATAAGATTTTAGTAGAAATCTACCTCCTTGATGCCACCGCAAAGGAGTCCAGTAATAATAAATACAATAATTGCAGCACATGGGTCCACTACTATATCAGTTCCAGGAATATGCTGACGGGCTAAGAAGATGGGCAAACTATCTGTACCTCCAAAAAAAGCAGCCTAATAAGAGAAATATGTACTTGATGTCAATAACTAGTCAATATGAACCTATTTATTCAAACAAATATTTTGCATGACATACTATAAATCTAATGAAGCATGACCGAAGTGACCACACAGAAAACTGGAGGTCTAGAAAGAGCAGTTTAAACCCATGCACATACTAGAAAGGTAAAGCTTGACAACATCACTTAAAAAACAGATAATTAAATAGATGGTTTGCACTCATTTATAATGAAATTGATGTGACAGGCAAATCAATATCAGCTTAATCGAGATAAAGAAGGATAAAAACTCACTTAAATCTACGTATAATCAATCAAACTCTAAGATAAATAAGAATTCAGTAGAAGGATTGAAGAAAACAGAGGACCAGATTAGGAGATATGCCACGAGCAACAGCTGATCCACCAATTGTGTATTCCAGTATCAAGGCCCATCCAATCAACCATGCAACGCTGCAAACAAAGTTGTAGATTTCAATTAGTCAAAAGATATCAACTCCAATTATCCACAAGAGTTCAATCTACATTTTTTCAAACAACAAAGACCTCAAATCCCAGATATCCTAAAGAACAATAAAAGACATGTTAACCATTAACAAAATGAGGTCATAAGTTTATCCAGAAATAGATACAAATCCAAATCCCCAGCATCAAAACCACCATATCATTATTATAAATAGATAAGGAAACACCAAATAAGTCACCGAGTTATTAACTCTGCACATGCACTTCAATATTTTATGAGCAAAGACACCGTATGTTTAGAAGGGAAAGATAATTCAGCTTAGACCATAGTTCTCAATCAGAAAGAAAACACAGAGTAAGAATATTGAGAAAGTACCCTTCCCCAACACAAATGTAGGAATAGTGATATGCACTGCCAGCAGAAGGGCAACGACTAGCTAGCTCTGCATAGCAAAAAGCTGAAAGAGCAGCTGCAATTCCAGCTATAAGGAAAGAGAAGGCCAAGGCCGGTCCCGAATGCTCGCGAGCAACTGTTCCAACTAGGACATAGACTCCGGCACCGATTGTCGAACCCACACCTGATCAAGACAAGAGAAGTCAATTTCAGGGCACTATGTAGGCGCAAACAATGTTTGTGTTTATACTTGAGAGAATGAGGGATCACAAATCAACTCGTAACGAAAACAGCAGAGAACACTAAATGCAGTTTGGTAGTTACTATTTCTTCATCAAATGAGCAACGATCAGACAAACAGAAAGATAATTATACGAGAAAGGAAAATAGCCCAATAAACTATAACATAAGCAAATAATTAAATGGGTATCTCCAGGTGAAAGGCAGCAATATCTATAATTTGAATAATGGTACCAAGAAAGCGGGAACAAATTGCAAGGATTGCCGCAAAAAGGCGGCAAAAGATCGAAGTCAGAAATCTCGATTCACACAATGAAATTATTGGTTTAACACGGGTAGATTTAAACCGTTTCTCATCAAGTCATCAAATCCAAAGAAAAAGAAAGCAGAAAACAAAATCCTGAATCCGTGATTAAAAGAAGATATGATTCAATATAAAAACTGTTGAAAAGAATTACCGATTCCAATCAGATGAAGAACAGATAACTCCTTGGCAAGCTGATTCTCAGGTCTTGTATGGGCAGAATCCACCTGCTTCCTCCTAGTCAAAAACCTCAATGAATGCCAAGAACTATGCCCTCCGTTATCACCACCATTTGGAGAATCATTCGACACACCCATAAAAAAAATGATAGATATTACCCAACAAGGAATACAGTAGTATCCGGGGATTCACAGTTTCCGTCCAATATACACAAAGATGGTGATTCTTATTCGCAGCAAAATCTGCTTAGGTCTCAGAAAATGTACTTTTACAATTGGGGAAGCGGAGCAAATTCAGAGAATGAGCAATTATTCATGGTTTTGCTTCTGTAATTGCTCTTTCTTCTTCCCCAAAAGAGAAAGATGGCTCCTGGTGGCTGTTCTTTCAAAAATTTGAAGTCGTTACCTTTTCATTGCGGTCCAGTTTGCTGCCATTTCTGCTATATCCATTGCAGGAAATTAGGAGACCATTTTGACAAAAATAAATTAATTTCTTCTTCCAAAATTAATATTAATAACCGTGTCGCCTTTTTAACTATTTATATAAAATACCATTAGTGGTTTTTGAAGTTTTCACAATTGCTAATAAATTTAAACTATTTGGTAAATGAAAGTCAACTAGTTAGATATGTCAACATTTTAAAGGATTAGATTAACAATTAAAAAACTATTTTATCTGTTTTAAGGTCAAAACTTTATTATGCTTTTACGTAGTCAATTACTAAGTACGTACTCCATGCGATAAACCGCTTTCTCTCTCTTCTCAATTTTCTCTGCCTTCTCTCTAAAACTCTCTCTCCTTCCTCACAGCGTCTTCATAGGGGGGAGTTGCTGAACTCCTCCCTGGTTTCCATTTTCTTGCTTGCTTTTGTATTCAATAACTTAGATTTTCAGTTCTCTTTAGTTTGGTGGTGGTTTTGTCCGGATCTTCTTCTGGTTTTGTCTAGATCTGCTTCTGGTTCTCCTCTTTTTTTATGAAAGTTCTGTTCCAGCACTAGATCGACTCAGATCTGAGCATCTATGTCAAGAAGTGTTCGTTTTGTTTTCATATTTATAGCAATGTCGGTGGCTTCTACATCCATGAAGTTGAGTTCTTTTCTGATGAACGAGAAATATAATGGTTATTGTTTTGTTGACAACACCAAGATCAGTGATTATTTTCATCCTCTGGATTTATTCCATATAGGATCAGTTGTACCCTTAATCTGTCATTTAGTTCAACAATTTAACTTGTTATTCTTCTTTTGTTTACCAGATTTCAATTCTCTAAATGTTTGTAAGTTTCGTTCGACTTTTCTAATAATATATGTGGTTTGATGCCTTCTAAAAAAAAAGGAAGGCATGCTAACGGATCCCGCGGGCAGATACGTGAATTAATAATTTGATACTACACTACTAAAAATTCGGCATTTACCGACGGTTAGATGCCTACGGTTATGAGAAGCGTCGCTAGAGACACGCTATTCACTATTTTGTACACGGTTAGAGCAAGGGTCGGCATATGGAATTGAAGCGTCGCTGAGCAATTGTAAGAGCGCCAATCGTGTTTCCCAATTTCATTATTCCCTCCCTCTCAATTTCATTCTAGCGCCATCTTCACTCCCACAGCCTAAACCAAAATCGATTCTGAAAACGAAGCCGATTCAATCCCTCCCACAGCCATCTTCACTCGTCTAGAGGAAGAAGACGAAGCCGCCATTGACACCAATCGCCCTAGAAGCTTCAATCCCTCCCTGTAAGGAGACAGCAATTCTGAAATTCGACTTACTCTCTCCCACTCGCACCTCCATCCAAAATCCCTAAATCGACCAAAAATTCGTTGCCGTCAGGTGCCGTCAGCCGATTCTTCCCTTCCACCGCCTCCACTATCCACACCGCTCTTCTCGACGATCCATTTCGACTTTATCGGTGGTGCGCCGTCGTCATCCTCTCTTTTGGTAACTTTGTCTTCACTTTTCTCCTATTTTGGGATACTTCTTAACAGAGAACCTAATTCTTCCGTCTCCAGGTCCTCAATCTTCACTTCACGCGAAACCAACGAAATTACGCTCTTTTCGACCCAGTTACCTTGACTCTCTCGCTCTTCCGTCTCCAAGTATGGTTTCAGTCTTCCTCCTTTTTCATTTTCAGTCCTAAAAGTTTCAAATTCATCTCTGATTCTCTGTGCCTTCGATTTTGTTCATTTTTCTCCAACAAAACTATTGCTTTTCTTTTCTCACTCATTTCAACATCAGGATGATATTGAAATGAGTGAGAGGTTACTGATATTGAAATGGCATAAAGTGTATATCAGTGTATATCAGTGTTTGTTTCAGTATGGGGTTTGAAGATTTAAGTTTTTTTTTTATTAGAAGATGGGTTATCNATTCTTAATATATAATAGCAATCAACGAAAATTGGTCTAGCTGTAAATAATTACACACTAGCTAGCTAGAAAAATCCTTGGTTAAAAAGAGTTTCTATTTTCATAAGATAGCTAGGTGCTGCTTCATGTGAATGCAGTATTATCATTGATCATATTACATGTTAGATTTGTCGCTTGAAATTGTGTACCTTACAACCAAGGCTCATGTTCTCAGTAACACAGTATGTTTGCTTGGCCCTGATCCCAGAGAGGTGGTAAAGAAGCCAAAATTGATTGAGGTTGATGTATGTTTATACAATTTCTTAGTTTTGTTCTATTTATGCCAATATATGACACTGCAACAATATAAATAAGCATGTGCTCTAGTTTGGTGACTCTCCTTCTAACATATTCTCAATGAATGTGTTTGAGATCTGACATTGAAGCTATTAACCAAAATTTAGAGGCACAAATTTGTAGTATCTCAATATCTTTTACTAGAAACAATCATGATCAAAGTATTATCATACATTAAATGTTGATACCTTTTTCAGCAATAATTTGAACATGATTCACTACATTATAAGGACTAATAAGATATCAAGTGCATGGTCTATCCTTCTCACTCGTAGTCAATCTAACCCACCATCTGCTTCTGCTGGCCTCTTCTTCTCACTGTATGATAATCTCCTTGAACTTGAACCACTGTCCATGGCAGATAAAGATGATCAAACTCAGATCTGATCTCTGTAAGTGGTATTGGTAAAGAGAGGTGATGAAAAGTGAACAACACCTGAGAAAGAAAGGTGGCGCATGTCCTACATAATGAGCTTCATCCTAAAAACAACACAAAGTACAAATGAATTTAGAGAAAAGGGACATCAGGATTTCACTTGTATTGATTCTACTTCTCAACTTGAATAGATAGAGAGTTAAAAATGATATTTCTTCTTTCTCTGACCACATTAACCATGCATTTATGAGACAGAAAGTTGCCATCTTAGTAATCTAGATCAGACTTAACGGCATAAAGTGTATATCAGTGTTTGTTTCAGTATGGGGTTTGAAGATTTAAGTTTTTTTTTTAATTAGAAGATGGGTTATCTGATTTGGTTCAATTTCTGTGTGTTTGATATCTGATGAGATAAAAGCTCTTGTTGAGTCATGTCTTTGATGTTTCAGTGTTTCTTTCTATGTAATGTGTTACTTTGTTTTTTGCTGAAGAAATTTTTGGTAGGATGCTTCTGAAGCTGATCACATGGGTTTTGATGTGTTTTCATTTTCTTTATTGGGTGAATTTTTGAGTTGTCGTACTGATAATTTAGTTAATCTTAAAGCATGAAAATCTTCAAGATAGAACTTGATCACTGCTGGTTCTGTTCTATTTTGTTAGATTGAGTTACTTAGGGGCTTAGGGCTATAATCAAAGTGTACGCTAGCGTTTTCTGTTTCCATAAGTGCTTGCCTGCTTGGTCAAATATGGCTCTTAGTAGAAAAGTAAAACAGAGATGCTGAAAGAACTACCTCTGTTGAGCTTGATTCCTTCTGATCTTTGAAGTATGCTAGTATCTTCAAAATTGACTTGTTCATGGTATTAAGAAACTTAAGATGGTAACTTTGGCACTTTATGCCATTTCAATATCAGTAACCTCTCACTCATTCACAGGAAACAAGTGTAAATATCAGTAAATCTGGACTTCTGGTCAATTAAAAAAAAAATTTGACTTTTGTTTGGAAAGTGGTGTGTGCATATTTGGAGGATTCAAATGGTCCTTTCCCCTGATTTTTGTTAGTACATTTTAGGCTATATGGAAACTTTAAAATTAACTTCAGTTATAACTTGTCAAAATGAATACTATGCAGCCCCTGAGAAGAGACAACGTGTTCCTTCTGCTTATAACCGGTTCATCAAGTATGTAGAGTATTTACAATTATTATTCATTTTAATTCAATCTTTGTTCACATCTTCTTCTTTTTTTTTCTTTCTGTATTTTAATACTTCAGTACCAAAATACAAGTATAGCTAGCAATCTCCTACTATATATATGAGTATATATATATTTTTTTTATCTCACGTATATGCAGGGAGGAAATTCAAAGGATTAAGACTAGTAATCCAGATATCAGCCACAGGGAGGCTTTTAGCACAGCAGCAAAAAACGTGAGTTTAAGCTTACTTACTACTTTTATTTTCTCTACACTTCATGATATGTATATATATGCCTTGCTGGGACCATATATATACGGAAGTTTTCTATATTTGTTTTTGTCCACTTTAATTTTGTGTTACAATGGGAGACAACTCTGTCTCTTATTACCTAATTAAACTCTCCATGGCCGTGAATTGATGATCCTTGTAATTAATGTAACAAATTTCCTCATATATCCATGTCCACCTTAGGTGTTTAAATTAATTGCAAACCATTTCCATTTTAAGTAATTGGTGTGTGTATAGTATATATATGTATGTGCGTGTGATAAATATCTCTGTTTTTTCAACTTTGAAGTTGAATTTGTTTTGTAATTTTTAAGAATATTTTCTTTTAATTTGTTTGATAATTTTTAAGAATATTTTCTTTGTCTTTCACAAAACTATTATTTTTATCAAGAAAGATAGTTTCATTTATTTTGAGCTCCAGTCTTTTCAACTTTGAAGGTTAAAAAGCTCCATCAAATCTGCTTATATTCATACTTCCATCTCTGTTTCAATTGTCAACAATCTTAACTGCTCATGGATTTGGAAATTACAATGTCTTCCTAGAGACAAGTTCTTTTTATGGAAAATGATAAACAATGGCCTCAAACCTTCTGCCAAGCTATTTTCTCTTAAGATCATTCAAAACCCTACTTGCTGTTTGTGTAATTTTGATCAAGAATGCCAAAATCATCTTTTAAGAAACTGTAATATAACCAAGGATATTTGGAATAGATATCAAGTTAAAATTGATTTCTTTTCTAAACCTTTTTCTACTTGGATTAAAGAAAACTGCTTATGTTCCATTCCCTTTAGAAACTGCCCTTGGAATCTTGATTTCATTTTCACCATAAAAGAAATCTTGTTTGGCAGAAATAAAAAGATCTTTAAAAACATTGGTTTCAATTCCAATCATATTTTCCAATCTGCCATTGCAAAAGCCTCAGAATATTTCTTCTTTTTTGTTCCACGCAACCCAAATAATATGTCTTCACATAGTCCTCCACTTGCTATATCTTGGAATATGCCAGAAATCTTAAGCAGTCAGCTGTGTGAGGTTAGTTAAAGAGATTTAGAGACCTGAAAACTTTCCTCAGTTATTTTTATTTGCCATGACTGTCATAAAAATGTTCTTGCTGCCTGATCATATGCTCTTGCTGCATCTTCTGCTGTTATCAAACAGGGCTAAGCAGGGGTCCCACCACGGTTTATATTTGCTAACAGTTGGCTCTTTATGTGTATATATATATATTGTAATTTAATTTATGTGACCCATGATTATTGAATAACGATCCTTTGACCATCCACTGGGCAGTTTGTGTTTTGTTCCTTCCCTCACCCAAACACAAACATAGGGTTCTTAAATCTTAATCTGCCTTTACCACCTAATAATCTCAGATGTTGTGTGTGTTTTTTTCTCTATAACCATTAGCTTTTATTTGAAATCGGATCTTCTAAAGTTGGCTGTGTCTAAAATTCTCTATAATTAGAGAAATTTTGCTTATGAGATGATATTTGCATCTTTCACTTTTGATAACTTTGGTACTCATATTCTGTGTTTAACTTGTATATTTTCTTTCAGGATGCCACCTAAACGACCACGATCGTCTCGAGCAAAGATAGCCCAAATTGCTAAAAAAATACATGGCTCAACCTCCAACCAAGATGACGCCACTTCACAGCGTGCTGATTCTACTTCTCAACATGCTATCTCTACTCCTCAACACATTGAGTCCACTTCTCAACATGTGAATTCCACTTCCCAAACACAAGATGATACAACTGCTAATGAGACTTCCTTCACACCAATAACTCCAGCTAATCGTGAAATGGAAAGTGATTGGCGTGTTCAAGTTGAGTGTAAGTGAATGTCCAATAGATATGAAGCATTGTTATATATATAATGGAATTTACATATATTAATATTTTTTTCTTTTTTGCATGACAGATGCCAATGGAAAAGATGGGTGGGAAAACATGAAGGCATCACAATTGTGGAATTTAGAAGAAGGAAAAAGGATTAAGTGTCCAATGAATGAATATGGACAAGGGACTAAAAACGGCGGTGGTATAGTTGGAGTTTGGTTAGGAGATCTTGCCACTGACACTGATTTGGTTCCACTTCATTTTTTTGATTGGAGGACAGTACCCGAGAAATATATCAATGCTGCATTGACATTGATACAGGTATATAATTTTCTTAATGATTACTAATTGTTATATGTTCAACTTATTTAAAGAGGTTTTGGTTAATAATTTTAATTGCAGAGTAAGATTGTTTTCGAGACTAGTGAGGGATTGGACTGGGCTTGGAAAACACTAGGTCAGCGTCGAAAAGATTATAGAAGTCGACTTTACAAGCAGAAGTTTGGTGAATTCGATTCTCGAGAAACAATTTTGGCTAATCGTCCGAATGATGTATCTGAAGACCAATGGATAAGTTTTGTAGATTATCGACTATCAGCAAAATGCATTGTAATTTATTTGTTAATTTCTGATTTTTTTGTTTCTTCCTTGTGAATTATAGTCTCAAGTCCTTATCTCTTTATGTAGGAAATGAGCGAGAAAAACAAGCAAAATCGTAGTAAATTGAAGTATCCTCACGCTGGAGGATCAAAAAGTTATGCTCGAAGAAAAGATGAGATGGTGATGTGAACTTTAATTTTGACTTAGTGCTTTAGTTTTAACTAAGATGTTATTTTATTTCTAATTTTATATTTGTTTTATAGGAGACGGAACGAGGTGGTGAAAAGGTGGGTCGTGCGGAAGTTTATATAAATGCTCAAAAGAGAAAAGATGGGAGCTATGCGAACGAGGCGACACGAGCAATAGTGGTAAGGGCTAAATCATATATGTATAGGGGTAATGTGAATTTATATATATATATAGTGGAGGATGTTGTGTAAGGGCGAGATTAAAGGCATGGATTAGTGAGAAGCTGGATTTGGATGGATTTAAGTGGTCATTTGTGCTATTGAAACTCAATTTCTTGAATGCAAAATTCTGGTTTTGTGGCTGGAGTTTTAGTTATGTATAAATGGTCATTTAAACATAACAGGGAATGATTTCGCTGCTCTTATGTCCTTTCGATGCTTAGATGGCTTGGATAACGTTTGTGGGTCATTATACTTCTATATGAAATTGATTTGACCTTTTTTTTCTGTTATGTTTATGCTCTAGCTTGATTTTGTGGGCTGGATTGTTGCTGTAATTTCACCTTTTTTGGGGTGCTTTTTGTCCTCATTTTCGTTTAGTTCTTCTGAACTTTGTACTGAGGTGCTGCTGAACTTTAGTCTCTAAAGTCTCATTTTTTTTTGTTAAAGATACTGATTTTGTGCATTTGGGCAAGGCATAATGAGCTTATATTAGATTCAATAATCAGTTAGGGCAATTTTTGTGGCTTGTTCTGCCTCTTGAAACCGTGATCTTGGTGTCTAAAATTTTCTGTTCTTTTTCAATAATCATTTAGGCAGACTTTTTGACTAGTTTTGTCATGATTCAATCCCCCAAATTGGACTTTTATTATAAGTTCAGGTGTATTTGAAAATGAGAGAGAGAGACATCTATTAGGTTTGAAAAAAGCTCACAGTATCAAAGCGAAAAAAAAAAAAGTACCCTCTGCTTTGGAAATTTTTTGAGGTTAGGTTTTTTCAAGCCCCATCTTGTCATTCATAATTTCATATTCTGTAACACTTCCTTCCTTAATGAGTTATGGGTAATTTTGTGATTTTAATTATGGTTCACGTGACATTGGGTGATTTGATGGAGTTCTTGTTATATATGCCTGAATTTAGGGACAAATTGCAATCCAGAGACTGAAAGGGATNTTAATAATTTAATGAGATAATTACTAATAATACTTTTGAGCTGTGAATTGGGCGTCTTTTACCGGTATGAATAGGACTATAGATAATCTAACTCATCATTGATTATCACAGCTAAAATAGACACCAAATCTATTCTTATTCAGAGTTACGATAAATTAATTACTTAACCAGTAAGCACAAATATTAATCTCATAATAAGTTAATACTAATAATCCACATAAAATTTTCAACAAAAGACAGAAAGAATTGATAGTCAAAGACATTGCATTCACAAATTATTACATAGAGAAGTTTGCAAACATGATTGGGGAATCAATATACATGACATTATTTATTGGGAATTATTTTGTATATATGTGTATATGTACACATTTTTAATATTTTCTCAGGAAACTCTTGAACCAATGTGCAGAGAGTTTTGGATATCTTTTGTTGCCGTTTTTATAATCTACAAAGTTAATACCAAAACGCACTGTATAGCCAGAATACCATTCAAAGTTGTCCAACAAAGACCATGCAAAATATCCTTTCACATTGGCACCATCCCTTGGAATTGATTGAACACCAAATTATACATGTAGTTAGAAATAATGTATGAGAATTTAAACAGCAAATCAAAAGGTCTTTTTGAAAATTAACAATCTAATTTATAATAAGAACTACTTACTTGATGGCAGATTGAAGATAATAAAGATGGCGATAATAGTAATCAATTCTAAAAGTATCCAAAAGGGCCTCCTCATGTGTTAACGTGGGATCATTAATTGTACTCATCCAAGCCAACACATGAATAATTTAGATAGTATTTGAAAAATTTAGCCAACACATGAATTATTCAATCTCACTTTTTCAATAATTTAGATAGTATAGAATAATTTAGCCAACACATGAATTATTCAATCTCACTTTTTCTTTTCTCTCTTTTAAAACAAGCCAAGTAATATCTATCTTCATTTTTTTCTTTGGAGTCAAAAATAGAGGTGCAATATATATAGTGTGTCTATTCTCAACTTGAGCTCACACTACTCTGCTCTTTAATTTGTGTTTGTTTGTATTTGAAAAATCATAAAATTTTGGTTCTGTGAGGAAAAGGAAGTAATGGCACAACAAGTCTAAATCTAAGTCTAGGTTGCCACTGCTATTAAAATTTAAATTCTGATGCTTTATGTATGTCTTCTTATTCCAAAATTCAGTTTAAGTGCTTGGATCAAGTAGGTTTCATTTTTCTTCTTTTCCAAGTTTAAATCTGTGTTTTTGTTCGTTTCTGATGATAACTCAATTCATGACCCAGACCCTTACATTATGTCTTGTGGATCTAATTATATTTATTTTGGTCCCTGTGGTTTATAAGTTTGAAGTAGTTTAACATTACAATTTCTTTTTAGGAAAAAATAGAAGAGAAGCTTGCTGAACAACAATCTCAACCATCATACACTCCTATAGTTTCATCAAATGATGCACTTGGTCAAGTTCTTGGAAAAGAACATTCTGGAAGAGTGCGTGGTTTGGGAACGGGGCCATGTCCCTCAAAAGTTTTCCGTTTCCATAACTCAAGTTTTGGTATTGGTGAAACTTCAAATAATGCTTCTATGAGATCCGAGTTAGCTTCAATGCAACAAAAGCTTGAAATATTAGAAGCTGAGAGAGCTCGTGAACAAGCTGAGAGAGCTCTTGAGCAAGCTGAGAGAGCTCGTGAGCAAGCTGAGAGAGAAGCTGAGAAAGCTCGTGAGCAAGCTGAGAGAGCTCGTGAGCAAACTGAAAGAGCTCATGAGCAAGCTCGAACAGATGGCATACTTAAGTATCTAGTTGAGCATATGGGACTTAAGATTCCTTCCTCGCTTCTTGGTCTAGTAAGTATTTATCTTTTCAATGATTGATATGCTATAGTAGTTTTATATATATATATATATTTATGTATTCTTACAATTTTTCAACTTTTTTTACAGCCACCTGATGTAGGCAGCACAGAAGCATCACCAAGAGAAAATAGACCATCATCTGGAGCTAGTCATGACCCGTCGCCACTGTGAACATATAATATTTTGAAATCACTTTGATATTTAATTGTTAGGATGATTATGCATATATATGTTTGTGATGTTGTTAGGATGACGCTTTGCCATATATATGTTATGACTTTTGTAATGTTTTAATTTTAATAACATAAATTTGGTATTTTATGAAATTTTCAAGATTGTTGTCAATTTATCTTTTGTAATGTTGATTTTAATTTAAAATTAATTTTAGGTTAATTTTAATTTTAATTTTATTGGAATTTATAAAAAAAAATGAAGAATATTTCTAGCGACGGTTATAAGCGTCGCTAGATATGACTGAGGAGAGCGAAATCTGTCTTCTTTTAGCGACGGTTATAAGCGTCGCTAGATATGATTGGGGAGACAAAATCCGATTTGCTTTAACGACGGTTATAAGCGTCGCTAGATGCCGACGGTTATAAGCGTCGTTAAATCAAGTAGGGAGATCGGAATTTACCTTGATTTAGCGACGCTTATAACCGTCGCCAAATAAGTTTAGGGAGAGCCAATTTGGCTGAGTCTAGCGACGGTCACAACCGTCGCTAGGATTTATCTAGCGACGGTTATCCCTACGGTTGATAAAACCGTCGCTAAAAGGCTCCCGACGCTGTGTTTAACGACGGTTTCAGCAACCGTCGCTAGATCTCTGCCGACGGTCAGAACCGTCGCTAAACCCGACTCGAAACCGTCGCTAAATACCGGTTTTTTTGTAGTGTTTTCCGTCTTCCCCATTCAGGATTTGCAGATGTTTTTGTGATTATCTGCACCATGAGTAGCTATACTCCTCAACCCGGAGGAGCAATGGATTAAAGCATGACCTAGGAGCTTCATCTAGGGAGTTTTCTCACATTCAGATTAGGATTCTTTCTTGTTTGTATTTCTTGGTTTAGAATTGGAACTTGATTGTTATTCTTATTCTATTCTTTAGATTGAGAGTTGAACTTGATTCTTTCATATATATCTTGATTGTAACCCTTTGAGTGAATGCTAGTTTGGTTATAATTATTGATGTATTAGCTCTGACAATAGTATTTGTTATAGAGATTGTGACTCTTAATCAATTATTCATCAATTCAATGAGGTTTTCATGTCTTGTGATGAATTTGTCTTGTTTGAGATGCTTTCATGATAAGTTTGCCAATCTAAGTTGCTTGGTTAGTGACTATCTTAGGATGATCAATGTGAGATAACTAACATAATTTTATATAGTGATGATTGCTTGATCCATATGCTCCGTCGGGTGCCTTTCTCTCTGCGGTTGTTTAACTCATTTATTATTATTAATTTCATTTTAGTCATTTTAGTCAAAAAATCCAAAAATATTATTGCTTTATTTAATTATTGTTTTAGGTCATAGATAAACATTCAAAGAACTTTCCCTTGCTTTCACCCGATTTGTGATAATTTGGTATCGTTTTGCTTTTAAATCTTGCACAAAAGTTCCTCGAGAGATCGACTCGGATTGCACCACTATAGTGCATTAATTCCGGTATTTTTGGCCACCTTACGATGGTTCTGGTCAAATTGGCGCCGTTGTCGGGGAACTTTTCCCAAAGTTTAACGGTTGATTGTGCCAAGTTCTTACGAATTGGGTTTTTCCTTTGTCGTGTCTTAGGGAGTCAATTTTTATTTTGTTTGATTTGTTTCATAATTTCTCTAGTGTTTAGTGAGTCTTTAATTTGTTTAATTTGTTAGAACCACTTCTCTTAAGGTTTTAGTTCAAATAATTGTTTTGGAACTCACACTTCTGGTTTGTTTTCGCTGATTTTTGCTGTGCAGAATTTCCAACCGTCGAAACCGCCTCCAGTCCTGTCGAGGCAAGATCCGCGGTGAGTTTCTGAGTAGCTCTTTGTAAATCCCGCCGTGGGCAAGCCCCGCGGCAAGATTTGCTGATTAGAGAGAATCTTCTTCTCTCTTCAACTATCTTGATCTTTTCTCTTGTTCTTTCCTTTTTACATCACACTTTGACACATACTAGGACATCATTTACTCTTATTTTTCTTGTTGTTTTGGTGTTGAATTAGTGTTGATGATATTTCACAAGTCTATGCGAATGGTATGGTGGAGATGAACTCACAGGTTGTTGAAATGCAACAGATGCTTGAGCGTTTAACTTGGGAATGTCAAGCTATGAGTGCAAGTTACTCAACTTTAGAGAAATCTGTGAAAGACCTCATGCTACCTCCTAAGCAAGCAGTGAAGCCCACTCGTTCTCAACTTGAGAGATTAGAGGAGCAACATCTACAAGATTTCATTTTAGAACCCGCTCAAGGCTTGAATGAGCAACAAGATACGGTTCATAAGCCATCAATTGAGGAGGACAACAAAGATGAGGATGAAATTATTGTTATTGATGATTTGTCTTCTCTTGTCACCACTCCTTCACCTTCTTCTCCTAGTGATGATCCATTGTTCAACTTCATTGAATGCTTTGGTGAGTGTAATGATGATGAACATTATGAACAAGTTGTTCAATGGCTTGTTATACATACATTTGATGAAGCTGAAATTGCTAAATCAAGAATGTACTTGGAAGAACAAGAAGAAGAAGAACAACAATGTGTTGAGGAGACTTTTAGTATGAAGCTGAAATTGGGATGCATGACTTTGACTCCCTTGCATGTGATGAGTTCACTTTATCTACTCCTCTACCTGTGTCTAGTTGTACCTGTGGGGCCGATGCACTTTGTTCGGATTGTTTAGAGATTGATGAATGGCTCGCCCCAACGCAAAGTTCGTTGTTCAAATCTTTGGAAACATCTGAAGTTTCCAAGGAGTCAATGGTGTTGGCACTTGAAGAAGATAAAGAAGAATCAACCTTGCCACCTCAACCTCCATTGTCAATGCAACTTTATCCAAAAAGAGAAGAATTTCTAACTCCTCTTGTTATTGATTTTGTTTTTCCCTTTCACACTTTTCATGTTTCTTATTGCATATATGATCATATCTTTGTTTGTGGTATAAGTGTGGAGGAAGCAAGATTCAAGGAGCTACTTGTTCAGAGGGAGAGGAGCACTTTGGGTTCCCTGCAGCGAAGACGCTTGCTACCACTCTGGATTTTCAAAGAGAATTTGAAGCCAGATTAAGCTTCAAGTTGTTTCTTTCCCTTCCTTATCTCTTATCTATTGTTTTGATTTAAAATGTGAGATAAGTGTAGGGGGGGGGGAGAGTAGATGTAGGTTTTGATTTCAGCTTTCGTTGTTTTGTTTTCATTTTTTTTTAGGATTTGGTGTGTTGAGAACTCTCTTGGTGATGTTTTGAGTTTGATTTACCTGAGTTTAGACCAATTTTATTTTCTTTAGGATTGATTTTCGTTTGCCTGATGTGTTCGTTGTTTATTTTCGAGTCTTTCTTTGCCTCTATTTTTCCTGCCGCCACGCCACGGCAGGTTCTGCGACAAGATCCTTAGGTCGTCACTGTTTTTCCCGCCGCAGGCATAGCCACAGCGAGTTCCGCGACGGGATTTGAAAAAAAAAAATCTATTTTACTTTGTCTAGTTGTTGCAGTTTATCTGTAAACTCTAGGGTTAGTTATAATGATCATTTTTAGTTTGTTTGTCGTGTATGGATACTTGGGTAGCGTTTGATCTTTCCCTAGACTAGTTGGTATTAACTCTTTTATGATATCTTGCAGGTTTCTTACTTTGCTTATGAGTTATATATATTGTGCAGCTACTTGTTGCTTTGCTTCCTCTAGCTTTTATTTTGTAGTTGTTCTTGCATTGAGGATACTGCAACGTTGAAAGTGTGAGTTTATCCTGATATTTAGCTGTTGTTCCCTGACTATGATATTTTTGAGAATTTTTCAAACTTGCAGGCATCTCTTTGGTCTTTTGAACATTTTTTTCAACAGGCTATGTAAGTTGATCACATATTTTCGTATTGACAATTGTGTTCTCTTGAGCTGGATTAATGTTTTGACAATTTATCTTGATATTGGAACACTGTTTGCCTATTATAGTTGTGTCTAAATGTTGGGAATCCTAGGCGACTAACGCAGCGGAAGCAAAAATAAAAACAATAAAATAAAGCGCCTAGGCCCTAGAATTCCCGAACGGATCCGCTAGTAGAATTTAAAACTTTTAGATAGTGGTATACCTCACGAGTTTCAATCGGTTGTACAAGGAGTGTGCAAGGAGTCCACTCTCAGCGTTCTCCGTCTGCCGGTGATCCACACAAACAGTTTCTTGGGCACCAAGGTGCTAGCCTTCTGTTCTTTTCTCCAAAAGAACCAGGGACCAATCTACAGTGTTTGAATTCAGGAACTCCTTCTTGAATCCAACAGCAAAAATGGCGCACAGAAGAAACCCCCCACAAGAACTCCTTCTTGCCTTTTCTTCTCTCACAAAAGCCCTAGTTTTAATGGTGGAATTCGAATTTTCCTAACACCTTAAGAAAAATCGAATTTCCTCTCTCTAAGGCTAAAGTCGATTTTTCTCTCTCTCTACAAGGAGGAAGACAAAATCACAATGTGAGCTCTAGGTTAAGCAAGTCGACTTGCCCCCTATAAATAAACATAATTTTTGGTGATTTTAAAATTCCTAAAATCATGATATTCTGATAATATAATTATTTTAGGATTTGAATTTACAATTAAAATATTACCTTAATATTTCAATTTAAATTCAAAATGCAATCGCTGAGAATCAAATGGAAGATCAAATCTTCCCATGGGACCCACAAGAGAATGCGCCATCCTCCCTTAATTTTATCTTGGAATTTTAGAAATCAAAAACCTTCCTAACTCTTAGGAATTCATGATTCACCAAAGATACTAAGAGGAGATCTCACCAAATCTGTTTGAATCAAATCTTTTGAATTTAAACTTATTATTTAAATTAGGGTAAATTACAAAATAGGGTCCTGTGGTTTGGCCCTACTTCAGATAGGGTACATGTGGTTTGAAAAGTTTCAAATTGGGGCCTGAGGTTAACTCCGTTTGCAAAAAGGGTCCCGAGGTATATTTCCATCCAAAATTTAACGGAAATTTTAGTTAAAATACTATTTTAAGACCCTAACTATTAATTTTTTTGCGTTTGAATCCCTATTTCTTACAATTTCATCCTAAGGACTAGAAAGTTATTAAAAAAGTTTCTTACAATTTTATTAATCCAAATATGACACATGAGGCGCCACCCTCATTTTAATATTGGGGAATTTTATAATTCAATAATTTCCTAACTTTTAGGAAACTTATCTGAATTATTTTTCCCTAATATTTTAATTGTAAATAATTAATCCCTATTAATCATTTAACAATTATTATATTTAAACTTGTCCCACAAATTTAAATATTCCACAACTGTAGATTAATTAAGACAAGACTTAATGTCCCAGACATTCTACTGTGTCTTAAATTGTGCCACCGGAGTGACCCACGAATTAACCCTAATTCGTGTCCCTATTTAAACGGTGTCCTGATCCTGCTCATGTGTGACCCAGCAGGCCCCACGTGAAGTTGGCAGCAAATCATCTCCATGACCTACAAGTCGTGAGCGGACTCTAGCAAGCCATCACGACTACCCAATACACGTGAGTTATCGTTTTTAACAAAACCGACTTAACCTTAGTACCACCTTGTCAGAGACCCTATTGTCCTACGATATCTTGGTCATGGATTAGGCACAGGAAAGTCATCCACAATCCAAACCACAACTTTCTCGATTCCCTGAGTAAGTCCCAATTTCCTGAGTGGCCACTCCTTTCCTTGGACAGACTCATCGAGGGCGCCAGTTAGATATCTCTCATCTAATGAGGGACAAAATCCCATCTTGGTCAATCCACATTCCTCAGCAAGGCAATCAACCAAACCCGTACTTAGCCCTTATGGCTACCCTGTCACAGGCAACGTTAGACTAAGCCAAAGTTTGACAACTGCAACGCTGGAATAATGATGACCTCAGGTCTAAGGCATCGCTACAGGTGTACAGGAGAGGCAATCTGATGACTAAACCCATGCAGGACTCTCCGGGTCAGTCCAGCAACTCGTAACCCCTTAAGTAATTGCACCATGACTCTCGTCCCAGCATCTAGTGCATGCATCTCTATGCACTGAGGTCATGCTAGTCTTAGTTCATTTTCGTTCCCACGAAAACAATCGACCACGGACAGATTTAGATTAATTATCTCATAATTAATCACGGACGCTATCATAGTAAACATGCTAATTATGATAACACATTAATTTTGATGGGAATTCAAGGCGCCTAACGCAGCGGAAGCAAATATAAAATTAAAAAATAAAAACACGCCAGGTCCTAAAATTCCCGAACGGATCCACTAGTAGAATTTAAAACCTGTTAAGCTAGTGGTATACCTCACGAGTTTCAATCGGTTGGTTGAACAAGGCGTGTCCAAGGAGCCCACTCACAGCGTTCTCCCTCTGCCGGTGATCCACACGAACAGTTTCTTCGGGCACCAAGGTGCTAGCCTTCAGTTCTTTTCTCCAAAAGAACAAGGGATCAATCTACAGTGTATTTGAACTCAAGAACTCCTTCTTGATTCAAAATCCAAAAGTGGCGCAAAAGAAGAAACCCCCCACAAGAACTCCTTCTTGCCTTTTCTTCTCTCACAAACCCTAATTTTGGTAACCTCAAATCGAATTTCCTAACTCCTTAGGCAAACTCGATTTTACCCTCTCAACTCTTGAGAACCAAAAATTTTCCTCACTTGGAAAGCTAGGGTTTGATGATAGTGATTTCTCTCTTCTCTGTCTATAAGGAGGAAGACCAAAAATCAAAAGTGGAGTCTCATACATGCATTACGCGCCTAGCACCCTTATATATACACATATATAATTATTTTTAGAGCATTATTATAATTCCAAATTATAATAATATGGCTTCATGAATTTGAATTTCAAATTATAATATTACCATAATATTTGAGAGAATCAATTTGAGAGATCAAATCTCCCCAAAAGATTTACTAAGATGGCGTCATGTGCTCTAATATTATCCTTGGAATTTTATAAATAAAAAACCTTCCTAACTCTTAGGAAGTCATGATTCTCCAAAGATCCTGATTTGAGATATCACCAAATCTATTTGAATTCAAATCTTTTGATATCTCCATCAAATCTTTTGAATTCAAATTATTATTTAAATTAAAAAAACAATTTTATTAACCTTAAATCACCAAAAGAGGCGCTACCCTCATGCCAATATTAGGGAATTTTATAATTCAATAATTTCCTAACTCTTAGGAACCTTATCTGAATTATTTTTCCTTAATATTTTAATTGTAAATAATTAATCCCCATTAATCATTTAACAATTATTATATTTAAATTTGTCCCACAAATTCAAATACTTCACAACTGTAGATCAATTAAGACAAGACATAATGTCCCAGACATTTCCTCTGTGTCTTAAATTGTGCCACCGGAGTGACCCACGAATTAACCCTAATTCGTGTCCCTTTTAAAACGGTGTCCTGTTCCTGCTCGTGTGTGACCCAGCAGGCTCCACGTGAAGTTGGCAGTAAGTCATCCCCATGACCTACAAGTCGTGAGCGGACTCTAGCAAGCCATCACGACTACCCAAAACAGGTGAGTTATCGTTTTTACCAAAACCGACTTAACCTTAGTACCACCTTGTCAAAGACCCTATTGTCACACGATATCTTGGTCATGGATTAGGCACAGGAAAGTCATCCATAATCCAAACCTCAACTTTCTCGATTTCCTGAGTAAGTCCCAAATCCCAGCGTGGCCATGCATTTTTCCTGGACAGACTCATCGAGGGCGCCAGTTAGATATCTCTCATTTAACGAGGGACAAAATCCCATTTTGGCCAATCCACATTCCTCAGCACGGCAATCAACAAAACTCGTACTTAGCCCTTATGGCTACCCTGTTACGGGAAACGTTAGACTACGCCAAAGTATGACAACTACAACGCCGGAATAATGATGACCTCAGGTCTAAGGCGTCGTGACAGGTGTACAGGAGAGGCAAGCTGATGACTAAACCCATGCAGGACTCTCCGGGTCATGTCCAGCAACTCGTAACCCCTTACGTAATTGCACCATGACTCTCGTCCCAGCATCTAGTGCATGCATCTCTATGCACCGAGGTCATGCTGGTCTTAGTTTATTTCAAGTTCCCACTTGAATGGGCAACCAGGGACAAATTTAGATTAATTATCTCATAATTAATCACGGACGTTATCATAGTAAACATGCTAATAATATGATAACCATTAATTTATCTCTATAAATTAATTGATATGTTCACAACATATCTATAAAATGATTGGCCCTAGGGCACAATCTCCAACAAATTTATCTCCATAAATTAATCCAAATGTTCATAACATTTCACATAAAATGATTGGCCCTAGGGCACAATCTCCAACATACTCCCACTTGCACTAGGGTACAATAAATCTAGTTGTTCCTACTCCTAGGTACACTGATCAATGTGTCTAATCCCCATCGACGATACATGTCTCTCATGTATAACCCTTGCAAGAGGCTTGGTCAGAGGATCAGCAACGTTGTCCTCGCCTACTACTTTACATATCTTCACATCACCTCTGTCAATCATTTCCCTGACAAGGTGAAAACGTCTAAGTATATGTTTGGTCCTCTGGTGGGACCGCGGCTCCTTGGCTTGCGCAATAGCGCCACTATTGTCGCAATACAGGGTAACGGGATCAGAAATGGTCGGAACCACACCAAGCTCTGAGATAAACTTTCTAATCCACACAGCCTCCTTTGCCGCATCCGATGCTGCAATATACTCGGACTCCGTTGTAGAATCGGCAATCGTGCTCTGCTTGGAAATCTTCCAACTCACGCTGCCAACATTCAGGAGAAACACACATCCTGACTGCGATTTAAAGTCATCTTGGTCGGTTTGGAAACTAGCGTCTGTGTAACCCCTTACACATAGCTCCTCATCAGTTCCACCGTACACCAAGAACTCATCCTTAGTCCTTCTCAAGTACTTAAGGATATTTTTGACAGCGATCCAACGATCCTCACCAAGGTCTTGTTGGAATCGGCTTGTCATGCTTAGGGCAAACGACACATCGGGTCGAGTACATAACATGGCATACATGATGGATCCTATGGCCGAGGCATAGGGAATTCCACTCATGCGCCCTCGCTCAACAAGTGTCTTTGGACACTGTTTCTTGCTCAAGGTCAGCCCATGATTCATCGGAATGAATCCCTTCTTGGAATCCTGCATATTGAACCTCTTCAATACCTTATCCAAGTATGTACTCTGACTCAATCCGAGAAGCCTCCGAGATCTATCTCTATAGATCTTAATGCCTAGAATGTAGGCAGCTTCTCCTAAGTCCTTCATTGAGAAAGATTTTCCCAACCAAGATTTTATAATCTCTAAGGTTGGAATATCGTTTCCAATGAGTAATATGTCATCGACATATAGTACCAAGAACACAATTGTGCTCCCACTAACCTTCTTGTAAACACAAGGTTCGTCAGGGTTTTGTAAGAAGCCAAACTCTTTGACTACTTCATCAAAACGATGATTCCAACTCCTAGATGCTTGCTTCAATCCATAAATGGATCTCTAAAGCTTGCATACCATGTCTGGTGCCTCAGGACATACAAACCCCTCGGGTTGTATCATATACACATCCTCGGGCAGCCTTCCGTTAAGGAACGCTATTTTGACATCCATTTGCCATATCTTATAGTCATAATATGCGGCTATGGCAAGGAGGATCCTAATGGATTTGGCCATTGCAACAGGCAAAAACGTTTCGTCATAGTCTATACCATGACGTTGCGTAAATCCCTTTGCAACTAACCTCACCTTGAAGATGTTGACGTTGCCATCCATGTCTGTTTTCTCCTTGAAACCCCTTGCACCCTACGGGTTTTACCCCTTCAGGTGGAGCGACCAAGGTCCATACCTTGTTGTCGTACATAGATTGCATTTCAGCCTTCATGGCTTCAACCCATTCCTCAGAGTTGGGATCTACGATGGCCTCTTGATAGGTGGTGGGTTCACCACGCTCCATGAGTAACACATCCCTGTTTTCAGTCATGAGAAATCCATAATATCTCTCTGGCTGGAAACGTGTCCTATCAGACCTTCGTGGTCCTTGTGTCAATGGAGGAGCTACCACAACGTCTTGTGATCCTTCTCCAGTTTCCGTCTGCGCCTCTAATGCGTCTTGTGGAACTTGAACTTCTTCAAGCTCTATCTTACTCCCATTGTTTCTTTTGGAAACTAGGTCCTTCTCTAAGAAGAATCCACTCCTGACTACAAACACTTTGTTGTCAGTTGGGCAGTAGACATAATACCCCCTCGTTTCCTTGGGGTATCCCACAAATAGACACTTGAGGGATTTGGGAGACAGTTTATCGTTAGCTTGTTGCTTAACGTAAACCTCACATCCCCAAACCTTGAGGTAAGACATAATGGGACTCCTCCCACTCCATATCTCATATGGTGTCTTCTCAACAGCCTTGGACGAAACACGGTTAAGTGTGAACGCGACAGCTTCTAGAGCATACCCCCAAAAGGATGGCGGAAGATCAGTTTGACTCATCATAGATCGAACCATATCTAATAGAGTTCGATTCCTCCTCTCAGACACACCATTCCACTGTGGTGTTCCAGGAGGAGTAAGCTGTGAGAAAATCCCACAACTACTAAGATGATCAGTGAATTCTTGACTCAAATACTCGCCTCCTCGATCAGATCGAAGGATCTTGATTTTCTTGTCAAGCTGGTTCTCAACTTCATTTTGAAATCTCTTGAACATTTCAAAAGACTCTGACTTGTGCTTCATCAGGTAGACATACCCATATCTACTGAAGTCATCAGTAAACGTAATGAAGTAGGAGTAACCTCCTCTAGCATGAATACTCATGCGTCCACATACATCACGATGTATGATCCCCAACAAGTCAGATGCCCTCTCACTGTGGCCAGTAAAGGGCGCCTTTGTCATCTTACCAAGTAGACAAGATTCGCAAGCATCCTATGATTCAAAATCAAATGAGCTTAGAAGTCCATCTCTATGGAGCTTCTCTAGGCGTTTCTCGTTTATATGGCCTAAACGACAATGCCAAAGGTATGTAGGATTAGACTCGTTAGTCTTAATCCTTTTCGTATCGATGTTATAGATTCCGTTATTATGTCTTTGTTCCAATTTTAAGATATAGTGGTTATCATGCAGATCTCCATAAGCATATAACACATCATTCTTATAAATCGAACATCTACCATTTCCCTTCATGCAAATAAATCCTTCCTTATCCAAATAAGAAAGCGATATAATGTTAGAACTAAGAGATGGTACATAATAACAATTGTTTAATAACAAAACAAGCCCAGTGGGCAAAACTAGCTCGTATGTTCCTACAGCAACAGCAGCAACCCTTGCTCCATTGCCTACTCGTAGGTCCACCTCGCCTCTACTCAGCTTTCTACTTCTTCTCAACCCCTGCATATTAGTACATATGTGAGAACCACAAGCAGTATCCAATACCCAAGTGGTAGGAGTAGACATTGAACGCCTATAACAAAGATACCTGAAGTAGAGGCTTCGCTCTTCTTCTTCTTCTTCTTCTTCAGATCTTCCATGTACAGCTTACAGTTTCTCTTCCAGTGTCCTGGCTTCTGGCAGAAGAAACAAATTGTCTCCTTATTGGGCTTTGCCTTCTTGGCAGGCGGTGGGTTAGGCTTAGCCGCAGGCTTGGTCCTACCAACCTCGGCGTCTCCTTTCCTCTTTCCTTTGCCATTACCCTTTCCCTTGTTCTGAACTAGTAAGACAGTGCAAGGCGCCTTCTTAATAGATGCCTCAGCAGTCTTTAGCATCCCATGCAGTTGAGATACGGATTTCTCCATGCCATTCATGTTAAAGTTTAAGACAAACTGGTCATAACTTCTAGGTAGCGAATTGAGGATCAAATCCGTCGCTAGCTCTGGCACATTGGGAAATCCCAGCCTGGCAAGGTAATCAATATACCCCCTCATCTTCAAGACGTTGGCACTCACGGATCCACCTTCTGCCATCTTGCAAGAGTAAAGAGCTTTCGCAGTCTCAAACCTCTCTTGCCTTGCCTGTACTTGGAACATTTCCCTGAGATGTGTTATCATCTCGTATGCCCCCATGTTCTCAAAGTTCTTTTGGATCTCGGGAACCATGGTAACCAGCATAAGACAGGCAACGTCCACAGAGTCACCTTGATGCTTCTCGTAAGCATCTCTTTGTGGCTCTTGGAGCGTTTGCAGCAGGCTGTTCAGGGATGGGGTTCTCTAGGACATAGAGCTTTCTCTCCTGGGTGAGAAAAATTCTAAGATTTCGATACCAGTCGAGGAAGTTAGTCCCAGTCAACTTGTCCTTCTCAAGGACAGATCGCAGTGATAGTGTTTGAACGTTCGTTGCCATTTGATTCTACAATTAGATATGAAAAGTTTAATTAGCAGGAAAATAAATAAATATCCACCATTTTATAAAACCCAGTGAAATTTATTATTAGTGGCTAAGACCCATATTTCACCAAAGTTTACCGTCGCGTAGGCGATCATGCACCCTTTGGTTATTTAGGTAGGTAACTCCTTACCAATCACATCTCTATGTGACTCTTAGATCCTTATGGGACTATATCATCTCATGATACTTATTATGGCATGTTTATCCCATCTAATGCCTTGAGATCCAAAACCGTTTTGATAACCCCATTAAGTCACACGGTAAAACATGTGAATGGCTAGATTCAAAACAACGAGGCCAAAGCCCAACCCCATATCATCAAGGCCCAACTGCAATACGTGTCGCGTAGGCGATCACCGTATTCAAAGAACCAAGATTTCAATGGGCGTTGTGTTGAAAATCCCATTCACCCGTGTCTCCTCAAGGTCAAGGCAGATACGTGTCGCGTAGGCGATCACCGCTCCACGATGAACAAGATTTTGACAGGGTGTTTTAGCGATGGCATTAAAAACTTAAGATTCTCTAAAAGGGTTTGATTTTTAATTTAATAAAAGGGTTCTGTTTTTATGGTTTAATTCTAAAACTCCTTTTAAAATTAAACGAGTCATGCCACATGTTTATTACCCCATGTATCTCATACATATAAACATGTGCCCGGATTTTGCATCGTATACAAAATCCCACGCTCGTATCGTATACGTGGTTGTAGCGCGGTATATAAATAGCATGTTAAAATTTCGTACCCCAAACATACATCTAGCACATCACATACAACTAAATGTAAAAGCATACACCGTGTTTAGATATGGCCCATCTACCCTAGAATTCTCCCAAGCCAATGAGAGAACTTTTCTAAAAAGAAAAATAAAATTACACGTGAATAAACCCCAGTTACATTGAGGTATAAACTGAAAGTAAATTTTACACAAGAGTAGAGGGAGACGACACGCAGGCCGTATTTACCGAAATAAACCTCCTAGAGTCATATCCAACACCACACAATTCAAATATGAACAATTCATACAATTATTTCAAACACGGCATATAACACATATATTAAAACTCCTTTTAAGATTGTGTTCAATTTAGGGTCTGTGCAATTTTAACATGCCTTTTCTTGAGATTAGGCCTTTTATCAATAATTATAAATACCATGAATCTCCATTCAAGAATTTAAAATTATTGACCCCCAAAAATTCTAAAATTCATAATTTTAACAAATTTTCAGCCACCTCTATAATATTATAATTAAACACTTTTAATTATAATTATACAGGAATTTCGATTTTGGCCTAAAACTTCAAGAAAAATTTTCCAATCAATCCAATCGATTCTATATGTATCATATACATATAATTTGCACCTTTTTCTGTAGATTGAATTTTTAAGAAAAACGTTCAGTGGATTTTTTGTAAAACCAAAAACGTGATTGAACGCGGTAAACACACATACCATACATCACATGTACACATAAACAGTTTTAAATCCTAGAACTAGCGTGGCTCTGATACCACTGTTGGGAATCCTAGGCGCCTAACGCAGCGGAAGCAAAAATAAAAACAATAAAATAAAGCGCCTAGGCCCTAGAATTCCCGAACGGATCCGCTAGTAGAATTTAAAACTTTTAGATAGTGGTATACCTCACGAGTTTCAATCGGTTGTACAAGGCGTGTGCAAGGAGTCCACTCTCAGCATTCTCCCTCTGCCGGTGATCCACACGAACAGTTTCTTGGGCACCAATGTGCTAGCCTTCTGTTCTTTTCTCCAAAAGAAACAGGGACCAATCTACAGTGTTTGAATTCAGGAACTCCTTGAATCCAACAGCAAAAATGGCGCACAGAAGAAACCCCCCACAAGAACTCCTTCTTGCTTTTTCTTCTCTCACAAAAGCCCTAGTTTTAATGGTGGAATTCGAATTCTCCTAACACCTTAAGAAAACTCGAATTTCCTCTCTCTAAGGCTAAAGTCTATTTTTCTCTCTCTCTACAAGGAGGAAGACAAAATCACAATGTGAGCTCTAGGTTAAGCAAGTCGACTTGCCCCTATAAATAAACATAATTTTTGGTGATTTTAAAATTCCTAAAATCATGATATTCTGATAATATAATTATTTTAGGACTTGAATTTACAATTAAAATATTACCTTAATATTTCAATTTAAATTCAAAATGCAATCTCTGAGAATCAAATGGAAGATCAAATCTTCCCATGGGACCCACAAGAGAATGTGCCATCCTCCCTTAATATTATCTTGGAATTTTATAAATCAAAAACCTTCCTAACTCTTAGGAATTCATGATTCACCAAAGATACTAAGAGGAGATCTCACCAAATCTGTTTGAATCAAATCTTTTGATATCTCCATCAAATCTTTTGAATTCAAACTTATTATTTAAATTAATAAAACAATTTTATTAATCCAAATATGACACATGAGGAGCCACCCTCATTTTAATATTGGAGAATTTTATGATTCAATAATTTCCTAACTTTTAGGAAACTTATCTGAATTATTTTTCCCTAATATTTTAATTGTAAATAATTAATCCCTATTAATCATTTAACAATTATTATATTTAAACTTGTCCCGCAAATTTAAATATTCCACAACTGTAGATTAATTAAGACAAGACTTAATGTCCCAGACATTCTGCTGTGTCATAAATTGTGCCACCGGAGTGACCCACGAATTAACTCTAATTCGTGTCCCTATTTAAACGGTGTTCCGATACTGCTCATGTGTGACCCGGCAGGCCCCACGTGAAGTTGGCAGCAAATCATCTCCATGACCTACAAGTCGTGAGCGGACTCTAGCAAGCCATCACGACTACCCAAAACACGTGAGTTATCGTTTTTAACAAAACCGACTTAACCTTAGTACCACCTTGTTAGAGACCCTATTGTCCTACGATATCTTGGTCATGGATTAGGCACAGGAAAGTCATCCATAATCCAAACCACAACTTTCTCGATTCCCTGTGTAAGTCCCAATTTCCTGAGTGGCCACTCCTTTCCTTGGACAGACTCATCGAGGGCACCAGTTAGATATCTCTCATCTAATGAGGGACAAAATCCTATCTTGGTCAATCCACATTCCTCAGCACGGCAATCAACCAAACCCGTACCTAGCCCTTATGGCTACCCTGTCACAGGCAACGTTAGACTAAGCCAAAGTTTGACAACTGCAACGCCGGAATAATGATGACCTCAGGTCTAAGGCATCGCTACAGGTGTACAGGAGAGGCAAGCTGATGACTAAACCCATGCAGGACTCTCCGGGTCAGTCCAGCAACTCGTAACCCCTTACGCAATTGCACCATGACTCTCGTCCCAGCATCTAGTGCATCCATCTCTATGCACCGAGGTCATGCTGGTCTTAGATCATTTTCGTTCCCACGAAAACAATCGACCAGGGACAGATTTAGATTAATTATCTCATAATTAATCACAGACGCTATCATAGTAAACATGCTAATTATGATAACACATTAATTTATCTCCATAAATTAATCCAAATGTTCATAACATTTCACATAAAATGATTGGCCCTAGGGCACAATCTCCAACACTAAATGCATTTGAAGAAGTTTTCTGACCTTTATCTCTAATTTTTGGCATTCAGTTTTCCATGGATTTCTAGCATCAGGTTTGAGATATCTTATGAACCCACATCTTTAGTTTTTCTAACTCGTTGGTGAATTTTTCAAGCTTGGGAAGATTTCAATTATGGTTTTGAGTTAATTGGTTCTATTTTATTCACATGTGAAAGTAGTTAACTCTTGCTTCTTCAAATTTCTGAGCATTTGGTTAATTGGGGTCATGCTTTTGTTTCCTTTGAATTCATCCAAAGATCAATTGAGTGGAACCTTATTAATCTTGTTGGAAGATTTTGAGCCTAATTGTTCATTTCATATTAGTGTCATTTTAGTCTTTGTGATGAGTTTTCTCTAGAAATTGATTTCACTCTTTATCAAAGCTTCATGTGCATTGGTTTTTAAACTATGAAGAGGCATTTTTCTTCCACCCTTCGACCCATACACAAGCCAAACATCATCACCATTTGTCACCCCCTTTGAGCCTCATTATCTAAGCTTGCTTTTATTAGTTTTGAATTTTAAATTAGCATTTTGTTTGCCTAACACTCTTCTTTTTGCTTCTCTCCTCATGGGTTTCAATTACCAAGTAAAAAAAAAATCATGAAAAATGAAGTGAAAAAAGAAAAAGAAGTTGTGCCTTTTTAAGCTTCAAGTTGAAAATGGAATTATATTAAGAAGCTAAGGCAATTTTATGGCGCCAAATAAGAGTCAAAGACTCAAGTCAAAAAAAAAAAAAGAGAGAGATAAAAAAAAAAGAGAGAAAAAGCTTGTGCAATTTTTGGTTGGTTGAGGATTAGAGTTCGTACAGTGTGGTAGGTTTTAGATGCTAAGTTGGGAATTCATTGACTAGTATGCAGCATAACTTTTCTTTTGTGCTCGTTTGCTACCATTTTTCCTCTCTTCCATTTTGTTTCTCTTTTTAAATTTTTCCATTGTATAGTTTTTTCCAACAATACAACCCTTTTAAGTCCTCTTGAGTTTTTAAATCATTGCATTTATAGTGGAGACTATAGAGTTATTTCAAGCCTATGGTAGAGGCTCGTTTCAAGGATTTGAGAGTAAAATTCTCCCTACAATGTGAGTGAGTGATACACATTTTGGATTGGTCTCTTGGAGATTCTTAGGTTGCTTGGCATGCTCAGTTGATTAATTGTCTCATGATCTAAGTTGCTTTTGTTTTCTTCCACCATGTGTTGAGTAGGATTGATACTCTCTTAATTCTTTTGCATCCTTGTTTTCTACTCTTTCTTGACAGCTTTGCCTAGGAGTGCAAAGA
Source organism: Chamaecrista fasciculata (assembly GCA_003254925.1). NCBI lineage: Eukaryota > Viridiplantae > Streptophyta > Magnoliopsida > Fabales > Fabaceae > Chamaecrista > Chamaecrista fasciculata. The sequence goes on along the minus strand of QANZ01055349.1, from coordinate 231 downwards.
TTAAAGTGTGGGGGAGTTTGATCTGACCATATTTCATCATATATTTTAGTGACATTTTAGGGCATTTTATATTTTATTTGGGATTCAATTGCATGTCTTTATGTCCTTTTATGATAAAATATGATGCCTTGAGGTTTAATGATTATTTGGACTATTTTGTGATTAATTGTGTGGTTTTCTCGGGTTTAATCTGTTGGAGATTGTGCCCTAGGGCCAATCATTTTATAAATA
>QANZ01055341.1:88478-99090 GCA_003254925.1 Chamaecrista fasciculata | reverse complement strand
AGTGAAAACCCTAGTTTTGATTTTCCTCCTAAGAGTTAGAGAGAAAATATTCCTTTGCACACACATAGAGAAAATCGACTTTCTCTAAGAGTTAGAGGGAGATTTCGATTTTGCTCATATAATTAGGGTTTGAGAGAAGAATAGGCAAGAAGGAGTTCTTGTGGGGGGATTCTTCTAGCGCCACCTCTAAAAGTCTGAATTGTCAAGAAGGTGTTCTTGAAGTTCAGAGGTCTGTAGATTGGTCCCAGAAATTCTTTTGAGAAAAGAATTTGGAGGCTAGCACCTCGGTGGTCAAAGAAACTGTTCGTGTGGATTACTGGCAGAGGGAGAACTCTGGGAGTGGATCCGTGGAACTCGCCCCGTACAACCATCGTTTGAAACTCTGAGGTATAACACTAACCAAAAGTTTTAAATTCTACTAGCGGATCCGTTCGGGAATCATAGGACCTAGGCGTTTTATTTTAATTTTATTTTGCTTCCGCTGCCTTAGGCGCCTGGGATTCCCAACAGTACCTAGGTCCCTGTGAAGAGCACTGTTGTCACTGGTGTCTTTGCTGCTGCTCTAGCTTTCTTTATGGATGTTTCTCATTTAGCAGGCATGGTGAGTTAAGGCGTTCAACAACTTGAGAGTGTAACAAGATTGATTTGTCATCTTAATAAATATGAATTTAAAAGTACAAACATAACTTTGTTGTTTTCCTCTTCTAATTGACTGCTCTGGGATGTGTAGGTTAGTGTTGGGACACTGCTTGCATTCACCACAGTTGAAATTTCAGTTTTGATTCTCAGATATGTTCCTTCATCATTTCAAACATCCATTGACCCAATGCCTTTGCATTTTAGTGGTGACGTTGAGGAAAATAGGGGCATAATTCATGTAGATTCTGTTGTTAATCACGAGAATAACTGTCAACAATTACATGATGAGGCTGCTGCCCTGCTTGGTCATCCGTTAGTCATAAAAGAAGTAACACAAGGTAATCATTGAGTGCATATTCCATCCTTTTCGGTAAATGAAACTGGATCAAGCCTAACCATATCTGAACGTAGAGTGTGGACCCTACATTATTTGTAAATGATTTTGGTAAATAGGATGGGATATAGAAAACTAGTCTGGATGAACAGAATGATATAAAAGGTTAAGCTACTGAGTTTGGAAGGCTATACTTTTTGTGAAGTAATTATAATATTCAAGGCTCAAAGGAAGTATTGTTGGGAAATCACGGTCCTAAACGCGCAGCGGAAGCAAAAATAAAATTAAAAAAAAAACCTTTAAATGGCGCAGGAACCAAAATGATTTCCCCACGGATCAGCTAGCTGAATTTAAACCGGTGAAGGATAGAGTTATACCTCAAGGTTTCAATCGGTCCGGTTGAACGGTGCGTTTCTGAGAAGTCCACTTGAAGCGTTCTTCCTCCGCCAGTAATCCACATGAGTAGTTTATTGGCACCAAGGTGCTAGCCTTCTGTTCTTTTCACCAAAAGAACTTGGGAACTCGATCAACGGGTCTTAAAATTCAAGAACAATTCTTGAACTTTTAGAGGAAGGCGGCGCAAAANCTGTCAGTAATATTTGTTTTTTTGGCAAAATGTATTTTGGTCCTACTTTGATATTTTAAAAGACAAAATTTGATATTTTGGTATCTTGAGGTTTGCGTCATTAGCACTTTGGTATCTTGTGGTTATTTTCTATTAAGATTTAACGGAAAATTGTTAACACTTTTGCAAAAATTACAAAACGCTCTCAAATAGTTTCAAAATTTTCAAAAAAGTCTCTAGATTATAATATTTAAGGACTAAAATGAAAATCATAACAAAATTTTGGGATCAAAATTTTCAATTAGAATAAACATTAATCACTAACCATTTAATTAGTACTAAATATAACAAGTGTTTTAACCCCTTAAAATCTTAGTTTTCACAAAATATAAAATGTACATACATCACACATTGTCGCAATTGACTACGTACCATTATTTATGATCAAGTTAATTTTGAAATCAACTTTAAATAATGGATGGTATTCGTCATAAAGGCAACGAGTTATTATGATGACCATTTTTTTTAAAAAATAATAATTAAAAAAGATTGAAATTACTTGTCTATAAATAGACTCACCATACAGTTTAATCAAAACAACACAACTCCAATTTTAGTCTTATTAACATCATGTTTAGTCCCAAATTCATTCTGTTTTGTGTGGCTGGGATGTTATGCATATTTGTATGTGCAGGGGATTCCAAAATGAAGAGCTGTGTGGAGACAGAAAAGCAAGCTCTTCTCAAGCTCAAACATGGCTGCATTGATCATTCCCACATTCTTTCTTCATGGAAGAGTGAGGTTGATTGTTGTCAATGGAATGGCATTTCATGCAATAATATGACTGGACATGTCACCAAATTGTCTGTCTCTGTAGAAAATTATCCTGTCGAACTCAGAGGTAATATCAACCCTTCATTGTGTGAATTACAGTATCTAACTCACTTGGATCTCAGTTTTATTGAATTTCATGCAAGTGAAATTCCGAAATGCATTGGTTCTCTTACTCAACTAAGAGATTTGATACTTTCAAGTGAGTTTACACTTTCAAACCCTTCAAGTTCTGGTTTTGTTGGAACAATTCCTCATGAATTGGGGAATCTATCCAATTTGCAAACTCTTGACCTCTCATCGAATTTTGAATTGATTTCAAAAAGCCTTGAGTGGGTTTCTCACCTTTCTTCTTTGAGGTATCTTGATTTGTCAGGGGTTAATCTAAGTGGGGCAATTGATTGGCAATCATCATTGTCAAACCATCTCCCTTCTCTCTCAGAGCTTTACTTAGGTGGTTGTTCTCTTCCTCAAGTCAATTCTAAATCATTCTTTCACATGCAATCTTTCACTACTCTCAAAGTCCTCTCTCTTCCATTTAACAATGTGGACTCTTCAATCCTGTCTTGGGTTTCTAATTCGTGTCACTTAAAAACATTGTATTTGGACAATAACAAAATGTCAGAAAGACTTAGTGATTGGATACCTCAATTTGGTTGTGCCCAAAATAGTATAGAAAAGATGGATCTAAGTGAAAACCCATTTGATAGTGGACCATTTCCTGATTTATCGAGATTCACATCCCTTGTGAGTTTAAATCTTAGAAATACTAATCTTTCTGGTTCAATTCCACAATCATTTGGATACTTTCTGCATCTTTTAGTTCTTGATCTAAGTTCTAACAACTTGAGTGGAGAATGGATTCCCCAAACTTTTGAACAACTTCCAAATCTCACTGCATTGGTGCTTTCTTCAAATAAATTGGAAGGTGTAATCAATGAAGCACATCTATCACCTCTGTCTAGTTTGAAAGAGTTGGATATCTCCCACAATTCGATTTCCTTCAACCTTAGTTCAAATTGGGTGCCCACTTTTGAGCTCAATTATCTATTTGCATCAGAGTGCAATATAGGCCCTGACATTCCAGCATGGCTCAAATATCAAACCAAGCTTGATATTTTGGACTTATCTGATGGGAGAATTTCAAATTCACTACCTATATGGTTTTGGAATATATATTTGAATTTGGTTAACTTGAATGTTTCTCATAATAAAATCTGTGGGGCAATGCCAAAACTATTACCGAAATTCAATGTGAGTTCCTTTCCACATACTTATGATTGGGATTTGAGCTTCAACAACTTATCTGGTCCCTTGCCACATTTCTCACCAGATGCATCAGTTCTTCTTCTCTCAAATAATAGGTTTTCAGGGTCCATATCTTCTTTATGTGCCATTTCTCAAATGGATTTACATATCCTTGACTTGTCTAAAAATATGCTTTCTGGAAGTCTTCCAGATTTTTGGCGGCAGTTTCCCAATTTGGAAGTTCTGAATTTGGAAATAATGATTTCTTAAGCACTATCCCGAATTCATTTGTTACTTTGACAAGCCTTGAGACTATCCATTTAAATGACAATAATCTTTCTGGTGAAATACCATATTTGAGAAATGCTCTTAACTTGCAACTCTTAGATTTTGGGCAAAACAGTTTTAATGGAACAATACCCACATGGATAGGGGATTTCTTGCCTAATTTGATTGTGCTTCGTCTAGAGGGAAACAAGTTTGGGGGAAGCATACCTACAAGTTTATGCAATCTGTCAAGTCTTCACATCTTAGATCTTTCACACAACAATCTTGCAGGATTGATACCGCGTTGTCTTGATAACTTGAGTGCTTTGTCAAATATAACACTTGCAAGGAAAATCATGTCTTATGACGCTGGAGGTTTTAGTATTGATGATGTATCTGGTGATGTATCAATAGATACATCATTCATTGACACTGCATTGTTGACATGGAAAGGAGAATATGTTGAGTATAGTAAGAATCTGGGGTTTATGACAAGCATTGATCTCTCTTGCAATCACTTAATTGGAGAGATTCCCAGTAGCATCACAACACTTGTGGCATTGGCTTGTTAAAGTTATGTAAATATTGTTTTTATTTTAGTTTTTTGTGATATTGTACTTTTCAGTCCAGTTTTTTGTAAAGCTGTACATTTTAGTCCTTTGTATATTTTCTGATTGTGAATATTCTAGGTATATGTACAGCTCATAGGATTCTAGAATTATCTTTTGTTAGTTATTCTTCAACCAATGAGGTATCCACACATACCCTCATTCAATTGTATATAATCTTGAAGAGTAATGAATATAGCAGAGCATTTTTTCAGCATATTTTGCTATACTCTGATAGCCCTTTTGATGGTATCAAAGCCAGGTTGCTAAATTACCCAAATACCCTTCATTTTTTCCTATCGTCATCTTCTTTGGTGACCTAGTTTACACTTAATGGAACCTACTACTCCCAATTCCGCTGCTGCATCGAAGACGGAGAGCGCTGGTGGCAGTCTTCAGCGTGTTGAAGATGGACCCTTGGTGCTGTACAACTCCGATCATCCCGGCATGGCCCTCGTGACTTCTCATCTCACCGGCGTCAACTACCTTACCTGGAGCATCGCTGTCAAAACTTCACTGGAGGCGAAAGACAAAATCGTCTTCATCGATGGCTCATACCCGGCGCCGGAGGACGAAAAGGAGTTTCGGAAATGGAAGAAGGTTGATTCCATGATAAAATCATGGATTATTAACTCAACTTCGAAGGAAATCGCAGACACGTTAATTTACTGCCCATCTGCAAAACGACTTTGGGATGAGCTGGAAGAGAGATATGGAGTTAGCTCAGGTCCTCAGCTCTACAAAATCCAGCGAGATTTGAGCTCTATGCAACAAGGTAACCAATCTGTTACTGCCTACTATAATAGAATGTATAAAACATGGGATGAGCTGGATCGTATTTCTCCTATTCCTGTCTGCAAATGCTCTAATTGTTCTTGTGGTATGACTGACAAGATGAAAACTCTGACTGCTTCTACTAGATTATTGCAATTTCTGATGGGGTTGAATAATGATTTTGATCTGATAAGGAGTCAAATACTTAATTTAGAGCCATTACCTAGTGTTAGCAAAGCCTTTGCTATGGTTGTTAGGTCTGAGAGTGAAAAAACTGTGAGTCAATCCTTTACTGTTGCTGTTAGTGAAGGAAGTGCAATGTTAGCTAAAATTGCATCTCAAAAAAATGAGAGTGATGGAAAAATGTATGGCAGAAAAAAGGATGGAAATAAAAAGAATGATAGGTACTGTAATCACTGTAATTTTCCCGGGCACACTAGGGATACTTGCTTTAAAATTCATGGTTACCCGGAGTGGTACAATGAATATAAGGACTCCAAGAAAACAGGAGCTGGAAACAAGAAGGCTACTGTGAATATGGTTGGCGAAAATTCCAGCCATAATGATGCTTGTGACAATGAAGGAGGTAAGCAAACTGAGTTGGCCTCTATGGTGTCACTTCTTATCAAACAAGAGATGGGAAAATTTCTGAAAGGGAAGCAGCCAGAAGAGCATGTGAACTATGCAAATCAGTTTGACTTTGCAGGTAACTCTGTCATTGATTCCGCTACTGAATTTTACTTACCTTTAGGTTGTGATTCTTGGATACTAGACACAGGTGCTTCGGCACATATAAGTTTTAAATCTGGAAATATGCAGCATGTTAAGAAATTGATGCCTCCCATAAAAATTCATTTACCTGATTCATCTACCAAACTTGTCTCAAAAACAGGTCAAGTGATTCTTCACCCAAAATTGAACTTAAAACGTGTTCTGTTCATTCCCAGTTTTAAGTTCAACCTCTTGTCTGTTAATACTTTAGTTAAAGAAACTGATTTGAGCCTTATTTTTCTTGATCATTACTGTATTTTACAGGACCGGAAGAGTAAGGATGTGATTGCTGTGGCTGCTGTTAGGAAAAACCTTTATATACTTAGTCCTAGTTCCTTTGATCCTCATGTAATCAAAAGAGTCTTAGCTACCTGTGACTCTAGTTTAAATTTTTTAAATGTAGCTGCAGTTTCTTGTAATGTTTCTACTTCAAATAATGAAAAGTCTCATGTTTCTGATATTGTTTGGCATCAACGACTTGGACATTGTCCATTGTCTACTCTTTCTAAAATATCTTATTTGAACTGTGATAAAAGTAATAAATCCTTTATATGTGATGTTTGTCACTTAGCTAAACAACAAAGGTTACCTTTTCCTAAGAGCCATACTAGATCCCAAAATATCCTAGAACTCATCCATATTGATTTGTGGGGTCCTTATGCCATACCTAGCCTAAATAATGCCCACTATGTCCTAACCATTGTAGATGACTATAGTAGGGTGACCTGGACTTTTCTCCTAAAAAATAAGACCCAAGTACCTCAAATCCTAGAAAGCTTTCTCACCCAAGTTCAGACCCAATATGGGAAATCAGTTAAAACAGTGAGATCAGATAATGGGACAGAATTTGTCAATAGTACATGTCAAGAATTTTTCACCAAAATGGGAATTATTCATCATAGGACTTGTGCATATACCTCCCAACAAAACGGGGTTGTGGAAAGAAAGCACAAGCATTTACTTGAAGTAGCAAGAAGCCTAATGTTTCAGGCGAATTTACCCAAAAAATTTTGGGGAGAAAGCATACTTACTGCCACATATATCATCAATAAATTACCCACTGCTGTCCTTGAGTGGAAATCCCCTTTTGAAGTCTTCCATGGTCACCCACCATCATATTCTACCCTCAAAACCTTTGGTTGTTTATGCTATGCAACAAACACTAACCCACATAAGGATAAATTTACAGAAAGGGCACACAAATGTATATTTGTAGGCTATGTCACGGGTCAAAAAGGATATAAATTGTACGATCTTGTGAGTCATAAAACCTTTGTGAGTCGTGATGTCAAATTCTATGAAGAAACTTTCCCTTTCTTTTCTTCCTCTAGTTCAACAGAAATTAACATTTTACCCACTCCTATCTATATTGATGATCCTGTACCTACAGATTTAACTATCCCACATACTCCTTTGACAGATTTTGAGCCAAATACTACTATTTCTGACACTGTTTCAGGTACACCAGATCGGCCAGCAGCTGCCACATCACTCACATCTCCAAACTCATCTGGTTCTGTCATAAATGCAGGTAATAATTCCCCTGTTTCAGTTTCTACTCCCTCTACTGTGCATGTTTTACCTACTAGAGTCAGCACACGGCCTAAACAACCACCCGTTTGGCTAAATGACTATGTAACTAACCTATCCATGCATGATACTTCTTTGTTTGCCTTCAATTCTGAACATACTGCTTTTATGGTAAATGTGTCTAAACTCCAAGAACCACATACCTATAGGCAAGCTATAAAAAAACAAGAGTGGATAGATGCCATGAGTGTTGAACTAAAAGCCTTAGAAGATAACCAAACTTGGGAACTCACTGACCTACCACAAGGTAAAAAGGCAATAGGGTCTAAATGGGTGTATAAAATCAAGACTAAGGCTGATGGTAGCATTGATAGATACAAAGCCCGTTTAGTGGCAAAAGGCTACAATCAAGTGGCTGGGATAGATTATTTGGATAGTTTTTCTCCAGTAGCTAAAGTAGTGACAGTGAGACTGTTTTTTGCTATTGCTACTAGTAATGGATGGGGGATTCATCAACTTGACATTAACAATGCTTTTTTACATGGCTATCTCAAGGAAGAGGTATACTTACAACCACCTGAAGGATATACTAAGGCAAAAAGAGATCAAGTATGTAAACTAAAAAGATCTTTGTATGGTTTGAAGCAGGCCTCTAGGGAGTGGAACTCAGAATTTACTGCACAATTGATTAATTATGGGTTCAAACAATCACAAAATGACTACTGTTTGTTTACTATGACTACTGCTAGAGGTTTTATGGCATTGATTGTTTATGTGGATGATGTTCTTATTACCGGATGCAATGAATCTGACATAGTGCAGGTAAAAGTATTCCTTGATTCCACTTTCACCATCAAAGACCTTGGATATGCTAAATATTTCCTTGGAGTGGAAATTTCAAGAAGTGCTGAAGGTACTTTTTTGTGTCAAAGGAAATACATATCTGATATTATAATGGATACCCACCTTGATGAAGCTGCTGCCGTGGATGTGCCTCTTGCTAAAGGCCATAAGTTTCAACTAGATTCTCCTATTCTTAAAGATGCAGAACAATACCGCAGATTGATAGGTAGACTCTTATACCTTAATCTCACTAGGCCAGATATAATGCATTCTGTCCAACAACTTAGTCAGTATGTACATGAGCCACGAGATACACATATGCAAGCTGCCCTGCATGTAGTTAGATATCTTAAAGGCACTACTTCACTTGGGTTATTATATTCTGCATCATCACCCTTTATGCTAGAAGCCTATTGTGATAGTGATTGGGCCTCTTGTCCCATTACTAGGAGGTCTCTTAGTGGTTATTGTGTTTTCTTGGGAGCTAATCCTATTTCTTGGAAAACAAAAAAACAGTCCACGGTTTTCAGGTCGTCTTGTGAAGCGGAGTATAGAAGTATGGCAAATACTGTATGTGAGTTAAAATGGATTACTTACTTACTTACAGATTTTCAGATTGAGATACCAAAGCCCATTACTTTATGGTGTGATAACAAATCTGCTCTACATATAGCAGCCAATCCCGTTTATCATGAAAGGACGAAGCATATAGAGATTGACTGCCATTTAATTCGAGAAAACTGCAAAGAGGGGTTTGTTTTACCTCAACACATCCCAACACAATTCCAAGTAGCTGATATCTTCACCAAGTCTTTGGCTCGGCCACAGTTTAGCTCTTTAGTTTCCAAGTTGAGCCTTGTTTCACAAGAATTGCCAACTTGAGGAGGGGATGTTAAAGTTGTGTAAAGATTGTTTTTATTTTAGTTTTTTGTGATATTGTACTTTTCAGTCCAGTTTTTTGTAAAGCTGTACATTTTAGTCCTTTGTATATTTTCTGATTGTGAATATTCTAGGTATATGTACAGCTCATAGGATTCTAGAATTATCTTTTGTTAGTTATTCTTCAACCAATGAGGTATCCACACATACCCTCATTCAATTGTATATAATCTTGAAGAGTAATGAATATAGCAGTGCATTATACAGCATATTTTAGTATTCTCTGATAGCCCTTTTGATGGTTCACATAATTTGCATGAACGTGTGAAATAATGCAGATTGAGATGAACGATAGAGGACAAACATATGTAATTCTGTTGTAAATAGAATTTGGCTTTTGAAATGGATTTCTTAAGGAATTTGACTTCCTTATGAAATTTGATTCTTTACTAAAACTGTTTCAGTATCTCTTTAATAGAAAATAAAAGGGATATGCACATGTACAATGAGAAAAAGACATGGAAAAGAAGGAATCTCACATTAATAAATTTATAATGGTTTTTATTAAAATTATTCTTATTTCTACATCCATTCTATACGCCACAAAAGCAAGTGAATTTTCATGAAGATTTGCAAACTAATTAATACAGTAGAGTAAATTCATAACAAGGAATCATTATACTTGATTTTAGAGTTCAAGATTAGAGTTTGTCCAACAACACAAAGTAAAGAACTAAAAATAATAACACTTTGATACCCTTTGGAGTTATTTTGTAATTTTAACCATAACAAATTTTGCAAAAATTACATATTGACCCCAAAAAATTTTCAAAAATTACAAATAGGTCCCTGGATACATATTATCTAGGGACTAAAATGAAAACTTTTAAAAAAATTTGGGGTCAATGTGTAATTTTAGTAAAATTTGTTGTGGTTAAAATTACAAAATAAACCCAAAGGGTACCAAAGTGTTAATGGAGAATACCACAGGGTACCAAAGTGAAATAGGGTCAAACCACAGGGTACCGAAGTGTAATTTATCCTATTTTAAAAGTAGATTATTTATAGCAAAAATGCACAACAATGTAGAAAAAAAATGTGTAGACGAGATCCACTAATTCTCTCTATCTCTTTTTTTCTATTTCTAATTTCTAATGTATTTGCACTATATATAAAGAATCTAAGTTCATGTATTTTCTCTTCTTCAGAGGTAAGTAACTTGACTATATTATATATTTTCCGTGTCTTACTTTATTTGAAGACAAGATGGAGACTTGTTTATTTTGAGACTCTGAGTTTTTTTTTTTTTTTTTTTTTTTTTTT
>QANZ01055341.1:56246-87778 GCA_003254925.1 Chamaecrista fasciculata | reverse complement strand
AAAAAAATTTTATCCGTGTTTCATTTTAATTTTATTATAAGACACTTTTGAGTAAGAAATAATAAATTATAGATATAATATTTTTGAAAGGAAAATATATATTTGGAACCTACTATTTTCAATGAATCCAAAAATATAATTTTTTTCAAAAATCTCTATTTCTAGAACTTTTGAGTTTTAGGGACTATTTTGAAAGAATTTAAATGTTTTTGGGCAATACTATGGATCTAGCCTCTTTCTCCTTGCATCAGAATTACGTTTTTGCCCCCCCCCCCAAATTTGGCCAAAATAGCAAAACAACCCTTTCTTTAACGGAAAATTACACAAGTACTGCTTCCGTTTAACAGCGAAACACACAGGTACCTTATGTGCAACTTTTGAAACTACACGTCATAAAAGTGAGATTAGGCCAAACCACAGATACCTTTCCTGTATTTTACCCTTTAATTTATGTAAGTAGGGTGCATACTTTTAGCTTAGTTAAAAACAAGTGCATATGTAGAAGTTTTACCCAAATAATGCAAATGAATAAATTTAAATAATTTTTTTTTAATATCTTTGTTATAAGATTCATTTAATTATAAATTTGATTTATATTATTTTTCTTTTATGAATAGTTATAAAAAAATGTGTGTTTAATATTTTTTTTCTTTAGGTCGAATATTTATTTTGGTTCATTACCTTTGCCTCAAAGTTCATTTTGATCAATGATTTAAAAAGTATAAATTGGTCCATAATCTATGCAATATTGGTTCAAAATGGTTTTGTCATACGTCTCTTTTTTCAGTTTTTGAACTCTCTCTCTCACATACTTATTTGTCTCTTTCACGCTCATGTCGAACATTTTTAAATAACAGGTTTTATTTTGGAGATTGCTGATCTGCAAACTTCATTTATAATAAAATATACTACTCTTTTCTATGCTATTTTTAGAAGAAAAAAAATCATGTTACTAAAAATGTCACGCAAAAGAGAAAAAGGGACAAGTAGGAGAGAGAAAAACTAGGTTAGATATCAGGTCATAAAAAAAGAAACAAAAGATAATGGATTAAAATAAATTTTGAGGCAAAGATAATGAATCAAAATGAATATTCGATAGTTTCTTTATCATAATTAGTCATGTATAAATTTTTTTTTTTTTTTTGCATTTACAATGGATCAAAGGTTAGAGAATTTTATGATAAAGATATAAAAACTCTTATATAAATTTAAGGGTAAATTACACAAAAGGGCCTTGTGGTTTGGTCCATTTTCAGATAGGGTCCTGTGGTTTAAAAAGTGTCAAATAGGGGGCACGTGGTTTCCTCCGTTAGCAAATAGGGTCCCAGGTGGTTTTTTCCATCCAAATTAACGAAGTAAACTTCAAATTGGACTATTTTGTAGTTTGAGCATTTTTTCTATTAAAATAATCTAAAAAATGACTATTTTGTAATTTGAACTAAAATATAATAAAAGTAAAGTCCTTCTTCTTCTTCGCTAGAACACAGTCATGCACACTCCTCCGCCGCCGCCGCCATTACCAGCTATGGCTCTCTCCGACGCCAAAGCCAAGTTGCCCAAGCTTGCCGGAACGCAGCCATGGAACCTGTTTTTGGCGAGGACGATGACCGACACCGGCGAGTTCTCGAAATTATCCGGGAGATTGAACACGAACCGAGCCTTCAAACTCATTGAATCTCAGATCCAAGAACTTGAGAGAGTGGGAAGCCTCAAGACCACCTCCGGGAACTTTCCGGCGAACCTATTATTACTGAGATCCAGTCCAAAAAGCAGTTTCAGTCTCAAGACCATTTCGTGTTCGATCTCTCGGATAATTTTGGGAACTCGCCGGTGTCGGTCATCTTCCTCGCCAACAACAGGTTCCATGGCTGCGTTCCGGAAAGTTTGGGCAACTTGGCTTCAGCGTCGGAGAGAGAGCCATGGCTGGTAATGGCGGCGGCGGCGGAGGAAGAGTGTGTGTGACTGTGTTCTAGCGAAGAAGAAGAAGAAGGACTTTACTTTTATTATATTTTAGTTCAAATTGCAAAATAGTCCTTTTTTAGATTATTTTAATAGAAAAAATGCTCAAATTACAAAATAGTCCAACTTGAAGTTTACTTCGTTAATTTGGATGGAAAAAACCACCTGGGACCCTATTTGCTAACGGAGGAAACCACGTGCCCCCTATTTGACACTTTTTAAACCACAGGACCCTATCTGAAAATGGACCAAACCACAAGGCCCTTTTGTGTAATTTACCCTAAATTTAATCCTAAAACAAACTAATGCAGCGGAGCCCAATTTTGTTTTTATGGGTTTACATGCTTTTGGGCTAAAGACTTGCTTAAACAATTGAGCCCAAACAATGAGGCAACTTTGATATAAAATACTCGAGCTGAAAAATGTTTCGGCATCATAAAAAACAACTTGGAGATTTTTTAAACAAGAAAATAATTTAAATACAAAGTTTGAAATGATTTTTTTAAAATAAAATATATCTAAAATATCCTTCAAGTCATTAATTTAAATGTTATAGGTTCGATTCTGACTAAAACAACTTTAAATCTTTAGGCTATTTTCAGAAAGATGAGAGAAGTCATTATTATTATTAATGATGAATACTCCGAATATCACTTAATTAGAATGAAGTTATGTTCATGATTTTGGTGAGTTCCAAATGTGACATCAAACATGACATATTTGACAATTCTATTAAGTTTTAGATGAAAAATTTAACAAAATGTTTTATTCTGCACAATTTAAAAAATGTTAGGGGGATTGATTTTCACATAATAAGCTAAGTTTAAGAGTTATTTAAATTTTAGTCATTTATTTATTTAACGGGCGCAATTATTTTTTATCACTCCCTAACATCTAGAATAATATGAAGGATTTTGGATTTTCAACACCCAACAATATTTTGGATCTTGCTAGTGACTCCACTCCACCAGGACTGATTTCTAAAAGTCGATCTCCTCATCACGAATTCCACCAAACGGTGTGACTCTACCTACTAGAGGTAGAACCATATTTCCACGACTGATCGCGGAAGAAAAACTCGAAAAGAGAAAATAAATATTACTATATGGATTCTCTCAATATGAAAGCCCACTCTCCAACACATGGAATCAACTAACAACTTGAATGATGGGAAATCACTCATATTTGTAGGAGAATGTGAGAGCTCTAAAAAACTAACTATCCGATGTGGATCTTAAGTGAAATAACTCACATTTCAATGGGTCAACCCATAAGCCAATTGGACTCCGGGCGGATATTTAACGCACAAAATCCAACATAATATATTATATATATATAATGTTGGAATATTTGTGTGGGTTAGCATTAATTTATTGTAAGATTAATATTTGTGTTTACTGATAAGTAATTAATTTATCATAAGTCTGAATAAGAATAGATTGGGTTCATATTACTTGTGATAATTCGTGATAGATTGGATTATCACAAGCCTTACGGGACCGGGCTAAGAACCCCAAGACATGTCCGAAAAGTATTAGTAATTACCCCATTAAATTACTAATGTAAGAGTTTGTTTATTAAAGTGACAGTTCTGTAATTATCTTTAGGACCATATTGTAATATTCACTAATGGTCTCATTAGTGAATATTTTTGGGTATATATTTTTGTCCACTTTGGTCCCTTTTTGCTCCACTCCATCGTCTCACTCTTTCGATCTTGTGGTTTGATGATTCTTGCCTCCATTCAAGATCAATCTCAACTCCAAATTAATAATTTTATCTCCCACATCTCAAATTTATTTCTGTCATATAATTCTATATACACAGGTGACCCTTTCTATCAATCCTCTTTATAAAGTACATATTATGAATTATAAAAAGCTTTATTTAAATACACTTATAATTTAAAAAAAAACCTTTCCAATAACTTACCAATCCTCCTTAAAATTTAATTATAGTTTGAAAAAACTGTATATTATTGTGAATTTGAAACACAACCATATAAACTTACTCTTAATCAAATTCATTTGTTTTATTAATTAATATTTTAATTTAATGTCTTATTAAAAAATTATAAAACTTATATATAATTAATCTTTAGTTAATATATATAAGTAAAAAATACAAAATAATATTTTAGTATAATTTAAATTTATAATTCTACATTAGAAAACATAATTTTTTTTCCCATTTAGTGTATACACAAACCCGACCTATTTAAACCCTTAATGTTACCTTTAATTTATTATATCCTGAAACAAAATTATTTGTAATTCTATATTGTAAACATATATATTATTTTAAAGGTAGTTATTAATTCCCTCGAAACCTTCCTCTTGCTTCTGATTTTGTTTTCTAATATGTATAATTTTAAGAGATTAATAATTTAATAAAAATGTTAAAATCATATATAATAACAGAATTAATGAATATATATATATAGGCCACCGCTTCTTTGGTTGTAATCTTTGGACCGCACACTTGGGATTTAGCCTTTAAGACATACTTGCCTTGAAGTGGCTGTGCTGATGACTGCTGGTGAGCTATGGGTCGTGGTCGTGGACACAGTTTTGCAATGTTTGTCCTTTTTTGCTACAAAAGTTTTGTAATGAGTAAGATACGGGTGATTTTGTTATTAGTTATTAATTTTAGGGTAAATTACACTTTGGTACCCTGTGGTTTGACCCTATTTCACTTTGGTACCCTGTGGTATTCTCCATTAACACTTTGGTACCCTTTGGAGCTATTTTGTAATTTTAACCATAATAAATTTTACAAAAATTACATATTGACCCCAAAAAAATTTTAATTTTTTCATTTTAGTCCCTATATAATATGTATCTAGGGACCTATTTGTAATTTTTTGAAAATTTTTTGGGGTCAATATGTAATTTTTGCAAAATTTGTTATGGTTAAAATTACAAAATAGCTCCAAAGGGTACCAAAGTGTTAATGGAGTATACCACAGGGTACCAAAGTGAAATAAAGTCAAACCACAGGGTACCAAAATGTAATTTACCCTTAATTTTATTCAATATCTATAGTATATTTGTATCTGATAAATTAATATGCATACTTGTATTATGGATGATAATTTGGGTGGATATTTAGGATATCCGTCCGAATCCACCCGTAAAAAATATTCGATATTCGTCGGATACCAAATATCAGATAAGGTACGGATAGTGAAAAATAAAAAAATCAACTATCCGGTATCCATCCGAAATGAACGGATAGTTAGGGTACCCGGTATCCGATACCCTATAATATAAATATTTTATTATATTTTATACATTTTTAATTAATTTATTTTAATTAACGAATTTTGGGTATCAGATATTAGATATATCCGATTTTTGAATTAGGATATCCTATCCTATATCTATTATTTTCGGGTATTTCAGATATTTAGCATATCCGTCGGATACCGGATATCGAATACGAATTGGATATGGGTACTATAATGGTTTTACGGATACGGATACGGATAGTAAAAAAATTTAAGGTATCCTATTTGTTGCCATCCCTAACTTGTACCATATTTGATAATTGGTATATGATGAGTACTCGAAATATTTGAAATACTTGAAAATAATGAATATAAAATATGATATTNTTTATTTTTAAAATTGAAATTATGAACTTATTTAAAATAATTAATTATTTTATTATTATTATTATTATTATTATTATTATAACTTAAAATAAAAAATAGATAAAAATACTGTTGGTATCCCTAATATTTAGGGTAATTTTCAGTTATACCCCAATATTTTTTTTACATAACTAATAATAATATAAAAAAGAAAATATGAATTAAACTTATAATTTAAAGAAACTTGTAGTAAATATAAAAAAAAAACTCAGCTTAATTCGTTCAAAAAAATAAATTACGCTTTATATTTTTTTTTAAAAAGAATCTTTGATCATGATACTAGATGAGCAACTTGCGAATTCAAAACAAAATAAACACAATTACAATACAAAGGACCTAATTAATTATTATTTTCTTGGAGATGCGCAATGACTAGTTGACTATTGTCGTCTTCAGTTACTAGTTGGTGATTATATTAATTTGAGGCAAAAATACATTTTGATTTTTTATAACTTAATAGGATTTAATTTCTGTTTTGTCCTTTAATTCCCTTTCTTTTATTTTACTTTAGTCCCTTAACTTTCAAAAATCAGTCAAATATTTTTTTTATACCAGAAAAATTTTTGAAAACCAAAATAATATTCTAAGCCAAAAAATAAAGGTTAAAGTACACTTTTGATCCTATATTTTTTTTTGCTCAGGTTTCAATTTGGTTTCTATTTTTTTTTCCACTTTTAATCCCATACTTTTTGATCAAGTTACAAAATTGGTCTCATATTTTTTTGGCCAGATTGTAGAATTAGTCCTATATCTTTGCAAAAAGTTCCGCATGGTAAAACTAACGATATAACTTTTTGTAAAGATATGAGACTATGTAACAAAAAGAATATTAGATCAATTCTGTATCTAACAAAAAGATATAGGACTAAAATTATAACAAAAAATATATAAGATCAAATTTAAACCTAAGTAAGAGAGATAAGATCAAAAGTATACTTTCGTAAAAAAATTAATATACTCTCAATCTCAGTATTTTTTTATTAAATTAATAATATTAAGAGATAATAATTTGCTAATTAATCTTTGAAAGTTAATGGACCAAAGTGAAACTAATTAAATTTAACAGACAAAATTGAAACATAAACATAAATTAAGGGACTAAAAAGTATATTTTTTTCTTAAATTAATAATTTGGCGCTGATATTTTAATCCCGCACCCTTTTTTTTATGGTCTGAATCCATTCCCATGAACGGAAAAACAAAGAATCGCGCCACGTCAGCAACGTTTCGGATCAGCACACAAGAAATAAAGAACGTTGTTTTCTTCTCTTACTCTCTTTTACTCTCACTATCATGATATTCATACCTCTTGTGAGTCTCTGACCTCTCCTTCTTGCTAATTCGATAATTCAATCCTCAACCTTCGTTTTCTCTCTCTAAATTCCTCTTCCTTCTCTCTCTAAATTCTTCTTCCTTCTTCAATTTCATCCATGGAAATTAGCCTCTCTTCTTCGAATCACTATACTCTCACCTTAACCTCACGCTCTCCTTGCGTTCTTCGAGCGATTCGGACTCAATTTCTCGGCTGTTCGCACAATCTCAGGCCTCCAGGTGGTATTCGCTCTACTCGAAACAACAAATGCAAGAAGAAGTTGCAGCTTCTCCATCTCCATTATTCCCCTCGCTTTGCCTTCAAAGCCTCTCTCAGTTCGCACTCCATCATCGTCATCGTCACCTTAGTTACTTTGTCTGCGGTTTCTCTCTTCTATTACAGAAGGAGAAAGAAGAGTTCCAAACAGGTAACCGGTTGAACAATTGTAATTTGTAATTTGTAATTGATTTGATTTGTTCTCCGCCAATCTTCTGTTGCATTGGATTTCAGTACTTGGTTCGTTCGTTGTGCGTGGTAATTGCGATTGGTCCTGAATTTTGATGACGAGATTCATTGCGTCGTTTTACATGTTAATTTTGTCCCATGCAGGGAATATTCTTCTTATTATTATAGAAAATGCTTTAAATGCTACAGAGCTCTAGAATATATGGAAAAAGTGAATCTACAGACACATAGAAATAGCTTGAGAAATTTGAAATTATATGAATGATGTTGTCTTAAACTCATCCAAATTGACTATTGGTTGTTTTATGAGTTCTTACTTATTCATACTCACATAGTCATGGATAGAAAGTAAAATGTTTTATCTCTATGTTATCTAGAAGTTAATTATGACAGATTTATTACTTGAAACTGAGAAATTCTCTGCTTAGCTGTATTTGATGCCATATATGGGGCTCTGTTGGTAGTGTTACTGTCCCGTGGTTGAATTTAAAGTTATTTATAGTTGATTGACTAACTGTATACGATTATTTTCATTCTAACATCTGCATTGTTATAGATAGTAGGAAACCCAAAGTTTGCATTATCTCAACAAGGAAGTGATATTGGGAATCAGGCCATCGAAAGCCAGATTCTTTGCTTCCAGGAATTTCAAGGGGAGAATTTATTGAAAGAAATTGGGATATTGGAGGATAAATCTGGAGAAGGAAACCATGATTTTGAGGGAAAAGAGGCCCAACTAACACACTGGAGATCTTCTATGGTGCAAGAAGAGGCCATCGTGACTAAGAACGTTGAGTCACCTTCTGATGTACTTGCCTCTAGTGCTAACAATGCTTCTTCTTCAAACAGTTCCACGGTTGTAGATGAATCTTCTTTGTCCATGGGCTTCCAATCAAGTTCGTTTGAACCTCTGTCTTTTGCTGCCAAAATGACTGAATTACAAGTGGATGAAACTAAAGATAAAGCTCACTCTGATTCCGAGTTGCCTATAATTGTGGATGAATCAAAGCATACTGTTTCGGTCAATGGTCTAGACAATGTACTCACAAGAGTGGAAGAAATTGGTAAAGCAAAAATTGAACTCGATGCGGATGAATCAAAGCATACTGTTTCTATTAATGGTCTAGACAATGTACTCACAAGAGTGGAAGAAATTGGTAAAGAAAAAATTGAACTTGATGCGGATGAATCAAAACATACTGTTTCTATTAATGGTCTAGACAATGTACTCACAAGAGTGGAGGAAATTGGTAAAGAAAAAATTGAACTTGATGCCATTGGCAGTGATGTACTAATTGGTGAATCAGAGAGGCAAGAACTTCACATGTTTTATCAGGTCAACAAGTCTGCAACAGGATCTATGTTACCACTGAGTAGTTTAAAATCATCATCTTCTCATGCTTCTTTCATGAAGAAAAATGAATTCTACTCCACAATGAGGAATGATACTTTAGAAAGATCAGAATCATCGACAGATGTTTCTCTACAAATTACAGGTAATGAAATGAAGAAAATATAACATCATCTTATCTCTGTCTCATTGATGATGGGCAAACGTTAATTTGATATCAAGATAGGAAGTTTAATATTTAGAGCCAATTTTGATAAATATTATGCTTGTTTATTTAGAGAATGTTGGAGGGGAACCAAGAGCCAGTTACAACAAAGGGTATCCCACGCACAATGGAATGAGGAATGGCAGCAAATCTCTGAGAGACAGGGAAAAAACCAACCTGGATCAGGAAAGCAACATGGTTTTCCCTCAGATTTTTCCTTCATTGAGGGAGCATGTTGATCCAAAAAAGCATCATTCTCAACAGCTAAGAACATATAATTCTTTGCTAAAAGATGGCAGGTAATGTCTTGTCCCTCACATATACACGAGAGCACATACATGTCCTTGAGAGCAATACTTGTTGGAGATGTATGCTTTTATATTTCTGTCAGGTCTGTTAAAAATGCAATGTTGTCAAACTCTCTTCCCCTCTCCCTTATGTTTACTATTAAAGCAAAGATGATGTCCATCCTGATCTACTTTTGCTGAAGAGCTTATCTTGAAGTACGTAAAATTTGTCAGGTTGCAAGAATGTGTAGAATTGCTTAAAGATATGGAAATGAAGGGGATTCTAGATATGAGGAAGGTACTTTCATCTTTCAAGGTGTTACCTGTTATTCTCCTCATCAGTTTTCACTTTCTCATATGTCAAAATCACTTGTTATAGGTTTATCATGGAAAGTTTTTTAACATCTGCAAGAGGAAAAAGGCTGTTAGAGAAGCTTTTGAGTACACTAAGCTTATACCAGATCCAAAATTGAGTACATTTAATATGCTTATGTCCGTGTGTTTAAGTTCTCAAGATTCAGAAGGTAAGTTCGTTTTTCATCATCTGTTTATTTAGTTCCTAGATTCCCTACATAATTTTATTTATATATCATCATACCATGTTCAATTCATGAGATTGGAATTTCTTATGTAATCAGGGGCTTTCCAAGTTCTGCAGCTTGTTCAGGATGCGGGATTCAAGATCGATTGCAAACTTTATACCACTCTGATATCAGCATGTGCTAAGAGTGGGAAAGTTGATCAAATGTTTGAAGTACGGTTCCTACTTTGGATATTTAAGTTCATTACCATAATCTGGTGATAGATATCTTTGTCAAAGGTCCATATATATCTAATATGCTAATTCTTTTGCTCAGGTATTTCACAGTATGGTTAATTCTGGAGTAGAACCTAATGTTCATACCTATGGTGCACTAATTGATGGTTGTGCTAGAGCTGGGCAAGTTGCTAAAGCATTTGGTGCTTATGGGATATTGAGGTCTAAGGTACATCAGTTGCAACATGTCACTTTTCAAATTTCCTTGTCACCAATATTGTTTGATTATCCAAACTTTTAAATCCTCTCCGTTGCTAGCAAATTTGTTTGCATCTGACTTTAATAATCAATATCAATTAATTTTACATGTTGATATGATTGTATGCAGTAGAAAGTCAAGCCAGATCGCGTTGTATTCAATGCACTTATAGCTGCATGTGCTCAGTCAGGAGCAGTGGATCGTGCTTTTGATGTTTTAGCAGAAATGGCAGCTGAATTGCAGCCTATTGAACCAGATCACATAACCATTGGTGCATTGATGAAGGCATGCACTAATGCTGGTCAGGTATAGTTTCTTTCTTTCCACTTTCTGCTCCCTAGTATATAACAGTTGGCTTAATGTTGTGTCTACATTTTCTTTTAATCTATATTTTATCTGTGTTGTGTCTTCTATATTTGTGGTACTCTGCTCCTTCATCTGTTTTATGTCTTACAGCAATGTTCTTTCTATAGGTTGAACGTGCACGAGAAGTATACAAGTGGTTAGATCAGTATAATTTAAAGGGATCTCCAGAGGTCTACACTATTGCCCTCAATTCTTGCAGCCAAACTGGGGATTGGGAATTTGCATGCAGTGTATACAGTGACATGACTGGGAAAGGGATTCTCCCTGATGAGGTACTTTGTTAGCATTTTTATCTTTTTTATTTATATTTTGGGACTTCATATAATTTTGCATCTTTTATGAGATTTCTCTTACAAGTGTTTTTTTTTTTTCTTTGTTTAAAACATGCAGATGTTTCTGAGTGCGCTAATAGATGTTGCTGGAAATGCTGGAAAGCTGGATGCTGCCTTTGAAGTCCTACAAGAAGCCCGTAACCGAGGAATACATATTGGAAAGATGTCTTATAGCTCATTGATGGGAGCCTGCAGCAATGTATGTACTTATGTACAATGAGGGAAATGTTATGCTTGAGTTGGTTTACTAAAGATTATTTTATGATCATGGTCTAGAATATGATGTTTAAATAAGAAATCATTACAATTGATGTAAAACTAGCTAACCATATTCCAACCCTTTTAACTTAGTTTCGCACATAAAATTTTCTTAAAATACTTTTTTAAAGTTTGAATTTGCAGAGTGTGATTGAGCCTACATTATTTGTCTAGTAGAGATACTTGATAGAGTAGAGTGGATTTGATATAAGGACCCAAGAACCAAAATAGAGTTTGGATTTTGAATTTCTAATGCAGGATAATAAACAAAAATTAATATTTTATTTGTAATTGTTACTTGCAAAAACTGGGGGAGCTTTCATTCTGTTAAATGGACTATGTTTGTGATCCTATTGGGGGATTTATTACAATTAAGGATTTGACTATTATCAGTAGTGTTTTGTAGTATTCTAGATCTAGTTATTGGTTTTACTCGAAGAATCATTAATCTAAGCTTCCTGAAGTTCTGAGCACAAAGAACAATGCTTTGGTAAACTAATACAGCATGGGGAATAAAAGTATGCCCTAAGTCAAAGATGACATCATTTATGATTGTCCGCTCTTTTGCTGTTGCATTGGATTCACTATGGTAGATAATGAGCTACTGACTAGTGGAAAAAATCTTGCTCCAGGCTGGCAACTGGCAGAAAGCTTTGGAGCTGTATGGGGTTCTTAAATCTCGTAAACGTGTGTTCACTGTTTCAACAGTGAATGCTTTGATCACTGCACTTTGTAAGTTGACAATTTTTCATCTCTTCTCACTGTAGTTTGCTGACAGTGACAGATTTGATAAACATGACACCACAGAATACCATAAAATTGTTTAGACAGAGTTTCAAGTTCGTTCCGTTGTTTGGGTATAATTTTTAATCGAATTATTTTCTTCTTCCATGATAAAGAATCAAATGATCCTATTGGAGATTCACATGATTTTGAACTCAAGATTACAACTTCTTATGCAGAGATGATATTTGGGTCGAGGCAAGTGATGAAATGGGTTAACTTATATTAAAGGATTCTTTTCCTACAACTTTTATTTTTTCAACCAAAAAATGGTGTATAGCAGTTCTACTTCACCCAGAATTGTCATTGCTTCCAACTTTATT
Source organism: Chamaecrista fasciculata (assembly GCA_003254925.1). Taxonomy (NCBI): domain Eukaryota; kingdom Viridiplantae; phylum Streptophyta; class Magnoliopsida; order Fabales; family Fabaceae; genus Chamaecrista; species Chamaecrista fasciculata. The sequence continues at coordinate 75,466 of QANZ01055341.1, read as the reverse complement.
ATCAATTCAATAACTTCTGAGTTGTCTTCTTATTCATCATCTTGCTTTTGTCCTGCTTTTTTAACAGATTTTTGAGTATGGTTGTATAATGTAAATTCTTATAACATTTTACAACTTCGTTACAGGTGATGGGGATCAATTTCAGAAAGCTATGGAAGTTTTGTCTGAAATGAAAGGATTAGGACTGTGCCCAAACAGTATTACATACTCAATACTTATAGTGGCAAGTGAGAAGTAAGTGATCTGGAATGATTTCATTGTCCAATTATTAATTTAGATGCTTTCTCAACCAATGTTCTATTTGGCCCACTTCCTTTGCAGAAAGGATGATCTGGAAGCAGGTCAAATGCTGCTTTCTCAAGCCAAAGTGGATGGTGTTTCCCCTAATCTTGTCATGTGTCGCTGCATAATCGGTGAGTGATTGAGTTTGATTTATTTTTTATTTCTCGACTTATATATTGTTCAGCTTAATGCTTTGTGTGACATCTGGAAAAAAGTTTATCAAGCCAAAATGGATTGTGTTTCCTGGGACAATGCATAGGTAGTTTTTGTATTAAGCGAATCCCAAAGCTTCCATATGTAGCTACTAGCTAAGGTGCTGCTGAAGAGTATAGACTGATAGTTGTCCTTAGTTACAAGGCATGGTATCGGTGTTTAGACGAGGCCCCCCCTTAATTTTAGCAAAATATTATTCTTATTTATAAGGGGTTTTATAATGAAAAGCGGCCATTTCTAGGAATGTTTGATGAACAGTTTTTCATGTAGATCTACTACATATCCATGGAAACTAAAATAAATAAATCAAAATTGTTGTTGTGCATTAAATAGATAAAGTTACTTCTTGGATCCAGTTGTAGCCTACCAGATTGAAAGAACTAGAAACCCTATTGTTTCAGAAAATGATGCAAACATGGTGGAAATGAAGTTATATGTTTCTCTTTTACTTTTTGTTTGTGTACTAAGTATTCTTTCTACATTTTTTCTCCACTTTTCTTCTAAATGAGAGGCATTCCTGTAAATACACTTATATAAAGTTTGTGTAAAACATGATGAACTCTCCTTCCCCAATATTAAATATAATAATAATAATAATAATAATAATAATAATAATAATAATATTTCACGATTTACAACTTCTGATTGAGCTTTGATGTCTTTGAAAGGGATGTGCCGGCGGCGATATGAGAGGGCTTGCATTGTTGGTGAACCTGTTTTATCTTATGACTCAGGACGGCCTCTTGTTAATAATAAATGGTATTTATCCTACAAATTCTTTAAATTTTGTTAAACCTGTTCTGTGTCATCACTGATAATGAGGGGAGATAAATAATATTATTTCTATTGATAGTGATCCTCTTATATTGTTTATTTTCTCAATTTATGTGTGTAGGATACTCCCAGACTTATTTGTAGTGATTCATCTTTTTAATTTATGTCACAATAACTCTCTCAAGAAAGAAGAGTAGAATTCTTTTGCGAGATATGATCTGATGGCTTGTTTCATTATGACCATTAATTATCTAAGGCTTCTCTTCTAGTTGATTTTCTTTTTGAAGGTTTCCTATTCTGCTTTCTTTTCTCAGGACGTCAATGGCCTTAATGGTGTATCGAGAAACAATTGGAGATGGGACATTGCCTACTACTGAAGCCCTGTCACAAATTCTTGGATGCCTGCAACTCCCTTATGATGCATCTCTGAAAAATAGACTTATTGAGAACCTGGGAGTAAGTGCTGAAAATTCAAGAAGCTCAAACCTCTGTTCCTTAATAGATGGATTTGGTGAATATGATCCTCGTGCTTTTTCGCTGCTTGAGGTCAGTAGGAAGCTGAAATCAGTTCTTACTCATATCCTTGCTCTTAAGTATTTTAAACAGAACATGGATCATTGCATGATGAAGTAATCATTTTGTAGGAAGCTGCTTCACATGGAATTGTTCCTTCTGTATCTTTTAAAGTGAGTCCTATTGTTGTGGATTTAAAGGAATTTCACAATTTTACAGCTGAGGTGAGCGTTTTTCTCTAGATATTGCTACAGTGACAATTGCTGTTAAATAAAGTTTTTCACTTTTAACGAGCAAGATATTTTTATTTAAATTATTCAACAAAAAACGTTTTGAGCATAGAATGCTACAAAATCGTTTTACACATGTTGATCACAAAAGATAAATAACTTTGTATATACGATATTGTTCTGTGATTGTGTGCTCTGTGCAGTAGTATCTTAAATTTGATCTCCTATAACCTCATTTTGCTGATTTTTTTGGGAAAATGTATAAACTTTTTTCAGCATGGTATTATTATTAATATGCTTTTCTGCTAAAATAAATTTGGAAAATGAATTCCTCAACCTCTTGTTGAACGCATGCACACACAAACGTGCAAATGTGAACACACAGGCATATACAGAAGTTAGACATATATGATTTCAAAGTTGTTAAATCAACCTACCTAAAATCCATCAAAATTTTTTCAGGTATACCTCATAACTGTTATGAAAGGTATCAAGCATCGGCTTGCCGCAGGTAATATGTTCTATTTAATACAAGTGCATCGCCATTGCTTATCTTTGCTTTTTAATTAAGTTCACTTTCATAAAAAGATGTTTCTTACATGTCTTTTCACTATTTGTTTCTGAATCTTGCATGAGTTCTACGGCTTATAATTTTAGTTTGAATTAATAATATGAGAAAAATTAGAAACTTGAAGAAGCTGAAGAAGTTTTTATTTATTTAAAGGATAATTTCGCTTCTCTGTTGACTTTGATTACTATTAAAAGACATTGTGAATTCTAAAGGGAATTTTGGTATGGTAACTAGCTTTATTTCATGCCTCCCGGTTATGAATATAATAATTAATTTAAACAGTTCTTTGGAAAGGAACAACATATGGTAAATGATAATGATGCTGACAAGGATATGCTTAATTTTACTTGCCAAACACATGCCCCTTACTTTTTTATTGCTGTTTTCTTTCCGGATAAGAAATATATATAGTTATTTATATCCTTGCAATCAGGTTCACTATTCAAAAATTGGCATCTATTCCTCCGCTCAGAATTAAGAGTGGGTTGGTGAGGTGAAAAAAAGAAGACGGACTACAACTTTTAAATTGTGAACCTGATGGCAAATATGCAATTAACTGTATTTAAGTTTTTTTTTCCTTGCTTTCCTGTTCTTCAAATATATTGCGCATTTTTCAAATGCAATAATCTATGTCATTGTAGCTCTATAGTAGCATCATTGTTGGAACCATTGATTTTTCTATATAGAATATTTCATTTTTTGAGGTCTCTATAGTTCAGTGTCTTCTACTGATATTATTTTCTTTGAAAGAGCTTTGTAATTGTAAGTGGTTTAGTTTGAAAGAACCCAGATTCAGACTATCTGTTATTACTTTCTTCTATTTATTCATCAGTAAGTGATGATCTATGTTTACTACTTCTCGTTCTCCACTGGGTAAACTCTTTATGAATTTCATTTTTCTAAATAGTCTTTCTCTTTAAAAATCATAGTAAACTAATAATTTCCAGGTAGAGTTTTAACAAACTGAGGACATGACATGGGATTAATCTTGTACGTTAGATACTGAAAAATGACTAAAATGCTTTCTCATTCTTTATGCGAAATCTTTTACAGGTGCAAAATTACCCAACGTCATCATCCTATTGCCTACAGAGAAAGTAAAAGTTCAATCTCCCAAGGGGGAAAAACTTGTTAACCTTTCAGGAAGGTGAGATTTGTCAATCACAATTGCACTCCTAGTCAAACTTTCTTTCAATTTCAATGTCGGTGCCTCGTGTCTACAATAGTTGATTTTGTTCAAGCATCCAATTATGAGCTACTAACCAAGTCTGTTGAGCTAGAAGATCCCATTGAAAATATTTGAATTTGTATTTTTAAAAAGCTAAATAAAAAATCCATAATCATATTTTGGCTGCTATACTAGATATGCAACATTTGAAGATTTATGATTAGCTATCATCTAAAGGCCAAAAAGAAAAATGATTAGCTATCATCTTGTTTCATGGCGGCCACTTTATTTGTAGATGGTGGCGTGTATATATATGTAGTGAATATCTATGAAATATTTGAATATGAAATGGAGTCTATAGTCAAATGGCATGAGCAGGTCAAAATTCAAGTTTTGTTTTGGAGGTGGAGTTCTAGGTGTTTTGAAGGGCTGGAACCTTTTTCTTCTCTTTTGTTTGTTACTCATCTTCTGGTTTGGTTGAATTTCTTTTATGCGTTAGAGCATGTATTCTGTTTCACAGTTAATTCTGATACTCATCTCCTATCTTTTACACCAACATTACTCCTTTTTTTTGGGCTGGATTCCCTGTTTCATGGTTTCGTTTTGACCATAGTTTAAGAAGCCATCGGTGACTCTGGCTTTTATAAAATCGCAATCATGGAAGATTTTCTGACGGCGGATTTGTTTAAACATGATCCTTATTATTATTATTATTATCATGAGAAAAACTTATATTAAGTTCTTTATATATGTTTGTTATAATGTTCCTCTAATCATAAGCTTTAATTATTTACTCTTTGTTATAATATCTTCCGTTCTATACCAAAAGACAAATTCAAGATATTTTTATGACAAGAATGCAATGCTTTGATTTCAGGGCGGGTCAGGCAGTAACAGCACTATTGAGAAGGCTTAGAATACCTTACCAGGGTAATGAATCATATGGGAAGATAAGAATTAATGGAATAATTCTGAGAAAATGGCTTCAGCCAAAACTTTCATCTCCTTTCACTGGAAAACCAGGTGACTTTAGCTTATCCCAGTCTCGGCTGAGCAAAGGTATCAGTCACCAACAGCGAAACATTCGAAGTGGCAATCTGTCTTTGGATTAAGGATATATATATATATATATATATATAATTCCAAGCAGAATACAACATGGTTATCCCATTTTTGCCTTAGCCCAGGCTTCCTAATCCTGCCACCAACCTAAATATTTTGTTACTTGAAGTTGATAGCTCCTTCATCCTAATGGTATATTCCTAGAGTGATGCAAACCGACGAAAGCAGACAAAATCTTATATGCTTTTAGGCCATTGAAGCTATAAGATTAGAGAATGGTAGGATCACTTTGATGAACAACGTCTACAACCGTAGATGTATATGTCAATGGTGTCCCTTTCTCTGGTGATTGCCAGCAGCTATCTATCTGCCAAGGCCCTTGCAATGCGGATTATTATATAAATGTATCATTATAGAGACACTGATGTTGTATATGTATATGCTATTGCTACAGGTGTTTCTGTCTAGAGCTCTCTAGATGTAAACTGTAAAGTATAAACTCAGCAAAGGTATTATCTAAGATGATTTTGATATGAAATTTATGAAATCCGTCATCTAATCTGAGCCAGCTTTGGCCCTTAGAGGGTATGGAATGGAATTAAGAGGAAAAGTAAAGTAATGTCTGATTCCTATTAGTTTAGATTTCAATCAAACAGTTCACTATACCTTAAGATTCTCCAGATATTATTATGATCACTATGTTTTCCAGTCTTTGAACTAAAAATTACAGGGATTGCAACTCTATATTTTCAACTAACTGATCTCTTAATTTGGGAAAGAAAATTAAAAGATCAGTTACATTTTATAGATGAATAAGGAATGCAGAAAGTTACATTTTGTAAATGGTGTCCCCATTTTGCTATGGCTGACAGTTGATACTTGACAGATTCAAGAAAAAAAAAAAAGAATATTGTACAATAAAATACAGCTTCTTCTATCTGTCAGAAGACTGAAGTTAGAAGAAAAAAAAACCCACATAGTGGGAAGAAAAAGGGGATTGATTGAGTCATAAAAAATTGCTCCTGTTAATCTCTCTTTTTATGAATCTCGCAGTTGAGAGGTCAGATTGATGAATGCATCTTCTTTGCAAGGGATTGTGAGGCCACCCATTGGATGGTTAAAGCCAAATTCTTCCTCAGCTCTGTCTAACAGGTCAAGAAATGAAGGATGGTTTAAGTATGATATTGGAACCACAAATCTCTTCCTTTGAAACTCTCCAACATACACTGCTATATGGCCTTTGGGAACATTTGACTGATTTCTGCTATGTAGATTCTGCAACTTCAGCACTTGCTTTGCTCCAAGAACCATGGAAGGAAGACGAATACCCATGATGATCACACAGACCCAAAATGTGAATGAACAAGAGAAATATGTAAGTAAACTCTAATTCTCTAAAAGCTAGAGTTGGAATGAATGAATGTTTTGGCTATTTCTTGGAAATGTGTCAAAAGATTTTTGTGTGTGTTTGATTGGATGATGAAGGTGTTAGGCTTGTGTTTGAATTTATAGTGTTGTTGTAGATTCTTGCTTCATGAGTTGTGACAGAGTGGGCAGCCATGAATTGGCAAAAGAGGTCAAAATAGGTGGGTTGGCTGCCAAGATAGATGGGACCCACTTACTGAAATTCATGATAACACTCACATGGCTTACCTCATTAAGCTCAATATCACTTCCGTCTATCCTTTTATTAGTATACAACTCAATTGGACCGGTTCAAAAAGAAGACTCTTTATTTAAAAAAAGGTAAATTACACTTTGGTACCTTGTAGTTTGATCATATTTCACTTTGGTATTCTGTGGTTTAAAAATTGACACTTTGATACCATGTGGTATTCTCCGTTAACAATTTGGTACCCTTTTGGAGCTGTTTTCTAATTTTAACCATAATAAATTTTACAAAAATTACATTTTGACCCTAAAATTTTTTAAAAATTTTTATTTTAGTTCCTAGATAATATGTAATCAGGATCTATTTATAATTTTTTGAAAATATTAGGGTTAATATATAATTTTTGCAAAATTTTTATGGTTAAAATTATAAAATAGCTCCAAAGAGCACCAAAGTGTTAACGGAAAATACCACATGGTACAAAGTATTAACGGAAAATATCACAGGGTACTAAAGTGTCACTTTTTAAATCACAAAGTATCAAAGTGAAATAGGACTAAACTACAGGGTACCAAAGTGTAATTTACCCTTTAAAAAAAAAGAAAAGAAGAGAAGACTCTTTATTTATTGTATCGTTGAAATCATATCCAGCCAGAGAAGAAAACAGAGTGCCGTACACTGAAAATGCCACGTCTCCATGTGATGAGCACTTAACCCCAATTCTTTAAGATGAATTTGGATTTGGATTAAATAGAAGAGCTATTTAATATCGTGTGGTTTTGCATGTTCTTATTTTAAATTTTAAATTCTAGAAAATAGATAATTTTTTTTTNAAAAAAAAAAAAAAAAAAAAAACTGTTTGATGACATTGTTTTATTTTTTTATTTTAAAATTTAAAATTTAAAATATTATTATAAAAATTTATAAAATAAAAAGTTACTGAGAGATGTTTTGAACTCCTAAAATAATTTTAAAAAGTTATTTTTAAAAATAGAAATCAAACAGACCATTGGTTTTTATATTTTTTCGGTTAAGTCATGGTTATCCCCCGTCTATCCGTGTAAGGGTCTAAGCGAAGACTGATCTCATTCGGGCCTCAGAGACGAAATAGCCAGAACCCTCCCAACAATGTAGACTTTAGGAATCGAACTTGAGAGTTTTTATATTTTTTGATTCAGGAAGTTATGAAAGAAAAGTTATATAAACAGTTAGTATTATTAGTATTAATATTTTAAAATATCATATAAAAAATATTATATTACCATAGAGGGTCAAAATCGTATATAGTGATATACGATATCAAGATATTTAGATTTAAATCATATCTGTTATCTTATTCTTTTATTCTTCATTCTTCTGAGTTATGAGACAAATATGGAGAGATTACCAATGGTGCCAATGAAGTGCTTGGTGCAAGAGGGAAGTGGATCTTTTGCATTCCTACACTTTGCATTCATTGTGCATTGATTATTTTGTGGGACTGATACTTTCTCTCTCTATCTCTTCTTTTATCTCTCTAACACGCACTAAAAAAAATAGAGACCAAATGCATTCTCAAAATTGTTAGCTATTATTGAACATGAAGAATGCAAGTGAGAAACTTGCAAGAATATCACTATAATTGAAATGATGATGATAATAGTTTCATTTTAAGCTAAATACTTCAAAACTTATAGACAAAAATCTCTTGAGTTCAGATTTTGATAAAGACACATATTTTGTGGGAGACTTTTCGACTTATACAAGGATTAATTTTTGTCTATATTATAAAACAGATCAGTACAAATATTTTGTGGTCATATAAAAAAAATTGCTAAAATATTTTCATATAATTTGGTTGAGATGAAACTTAATTATAATTAAATTATAAATTATAATTGAGTTTAATTTGATCACTTATTTATTAAAATATAAATAATTATGACATTAAAAGACAATATGGATTGATAGTTAACATCTTGATAGATCACATAAAATTGTATTTTTTAACATTATTATTCCCATGATTTTATCCGAATAAAGTTCTTTCATAGAATCTTTCTTATAAAATTTGTGTGAGATGTCAATATTTGATTGCAGAACATCTAAGAACACTGAAACTGGAAGTATGAATGGCATAACTACATGTGCAACTAAGAAGTTTCGAACTTAAGTCAATTTAATCAAAATGATTAATTGTTCTTTTAATTTAATGATTTTAAGAAATCAAAGTACAATTATTGCAAAGATAAGGAGCTAAATAAAATAACTTTATAATTCTCCAAAATTAAAAATGCTATGAGAATCACATGGGAAAGAGCAATGTATATATAATTATATACAACTATAAGGTGCAATGTACTCGTCAGAATGCCAATCATACATGTTGAAGTGAATCATCATAATCTGAAATACAGCCAAAATCTATAATCAGATATATTATTGATTCCTTATGATTCTTATTATTTTTTTATGGCTTTTGCATCAAATAACTACCTTTCATAATTATAAGTGATCATTCCATTTGACACATTTCAGAAGAAAAATTTCAATCAGTTGTGCTAACCCTTTTAAATTTCATTGAAGAGCTTATCATTTTGTCTTATAGTGGTTGATGCGAATATCATGGCACATAACAAGAGGAATTGTACTCTGTTTCTGAACTTGAATTTAGACTGTTGTGATGATATTTCACATATTATTATAAGTATATAATTTAATAATCTAAAGTGTAACTCCCTCAATTTAATTTCTTAATAAATTATTTATTCAATAAATTTTGTCCTTTCTATTAGTTAAAGTTGGTGGAACAACTTTAGTTTGTCCTAATTTTAAGCATTTTTTGCCTAAAGTCTTAGTTTGAGAATTGATTCGAGTTATGTAGTATTGGTCTAAAGTGGAAAAGAAAATTAAATACAACAAAAATTGACACTAAATAGAAAAATTGACCACAATTAGTTCCCATTGAAAGACCCTTTTGTGGAGACAAATGGTCGCCACATAAAAGTTTTTCAGTGGCAACAATTTCTCGCCACTAAAAGAACTTTCAATGGTAACGTGTTGTCACCACTAAAAGCACTTTAAATTGACAAAAAAAAAAGTTGCTTTATTTGGTGACAATTTGTCACCATCAAAAGGAACCTTTTAGTATCGACATTTTATGATGCCATAAAAGGCATTAAGTGAATGTTGCCACCAAATGTTAGTCATGGTTTGCGCATCTTAATTTTGAAATTGTTTTTGGTAACTTATAGAGGTGACAATAGTTGTCACCATAGGTCTATATTTAGTGGCAACAATGATTATTGTCAACAAAGACCTTTTGAGACAAGGTTATGCGTGACGACTTATGTGTCACCTGGCCACCAAAATGTTTTGATGGTGAATTGCTTGTTTTGTTGTCCCCAATTCTCTAGTTTCTTGTACTATCATTAAGTGTTGTAAAAAATATGTCTCAAGTCTCAACTCGTAGAAACATACAAATTATTGTTTTTACATCTGCAATTCTGGTCACTTTTCAGTGAAATTAAAATCGTAAATAAGCTTGACTTGAATGGAATTGTGTAGACTCGTTGCAACTCAATAAAAAATCATGCATTCATAATCAATTCAAGCGAGTTAGTACTATATATTAATTTTTCTCTTTCTGTGTGTTTATTGACCTTTCTATCCTTCTACTTCATTTAGATTTTATTGTGAAGAAGGAGCTGGTCAACTTTCATATCTTATCTATTCAAATTTTTCTCTTTCTGTGTGTTTATTGACCTTTCTATCCTTCTACTTCATTTAGATTTTATCTTTTTTTATTTACTTTTTATTTTCCTCTTTTTGTTTCAATTTAGTGCTAAATATTAATTTTTTTCAAAGGTTTAATATTTATATGTTTTTATAGATTATTTTTTTTATGTATGTAAGCTCTTTTGATTTTACGATACGAGTTTACATTATGTGTTTATACCTCTCTTTCCGGATTTATTTGAAAAAACAATTTTGACAACATTAACTATCACCTTGTGATCTTAGATAATATAGGTAGGTATGGGTATATAAATGACAATGGACATATATGTATTCCATTTTTAATTTCTTCACTATTTACATCCTCATTTGTTTGAAATATCCTATACTCTAACTCTATCTAAATTGAAAAAAATGCATTATACCTACATGGATACTTCAAATTGAAGGTGTGTCGCCGTATCAAATATGTGTCCGTGTTCGACACCCGTACAACACTCATATGACACATTATTTATAAGTTTTAGAATATAAAATCAATTTTTTTTTGTAACATTAACATGAAAAATAATAAAAAATAATAACACATATATATGACATGTAATATGAATAAATATTAAAATTTTAAAAATTTTCATCAAAATTTATGGATATTTAATTATTTATTATATATATAAATATATGTTATGTCGTGTCGTATAATTTTGAGAATTTGACATGTCAGAGTTTCCGTGCCCGTATTGTGTCCAGTGTCCGTGTACGTCAGTATATATGTTTCATAGCATCATACCTTATACCTAATACCCACAACTTGGTACAAGATAAATAATTATTTATTTTAATATATATTAATATATATGTATAATGTAGTAATATATATAATATTTAATAACTAAAAAATATTAATAATTGAGGGATGATCAAACTTTAATTTCTTTTTTTTATTAGCATTACATTTACCTTTTAAATTTTATATTTGATTTGACTCAATTGTATTTTAAGGTCTAACATTGTTGAAATTCTTAAAGAAAAATGTTGGTGTCAACATCTTTTAGGTATAATTGACATAAAATTTAAAAATTTTAAGATACAATTGATACAAATATAAAAGTTTTGGGTTAAAACATTACTTGCCATGTCCGAATTTATTGTTAAGAATTTCGATGGCATTGGAATTAATAATTATTGCAAAAAGTTGATCGGTTAAGTTCTAAACAAATAATGTGAAACAATTATCTACACAACTTTGATAGAAAAAAAATAATATAAAAGTGAGCCTAAGGTTGAGCTTACCTCGTGATCAATGTGAGATCATGAGTTTTGCAAGCTCAATATTGTTACATGAAAATGATAATGTAAGTTATTATAAGGTTAATAATACTCTTGATCATCATTACATAATGTTAAATAGTTAATTTGTAATACACCATTCACGTGAAACAACTATACGAGTTTGATATATTAACAATATAAAAGTTCATAAAAAAAGAAAAAAGACAAATATCACAATTAAGATACCTTGCAATCAATGTGATTTTACGAGATCCAACATGCAATCAATATGATTTTATGAGATCCAACATGCAATGAATGTGATTTTACGAGATCCAATCTACAATCAATGTAATTTTACGAGATCCAATCTTCTTCATTATTACATTAAGTTGAATGATCAATTTGTAACAAACAATCACGTGAAACATCTAATACGAACAATTTAAAATTAAGATTATGATAAAAGTCAACTTATAATTAATGTGAGGTCACGTGGTTTAAGGACTTGACCATTGTTACATGAAGATAAAAATCAATTTGCAACAACTATTCACATGAAACATTGAACTTTACAATACAGACTTAAATATTGAATGAGAATAAATTCACCTTATAATCAATGTGATTATGATCAAGTATAAAAAACACCTAGATTACACCAAGTACTCACGAAATACATTCAAGTAGTCAAGATACCTTTACATAACATCAAGAATATATGAGAGCTATAAGTATAACAGTGTTGTCTAAACAGAAATTGAGAAGACAGGGAGACTCAAATTATAGGTATGATCTTCCTTTTGTGTAATAATTTTTTTGAAATACCTTAGTTTCCAATATTTAGTTTTAAATTGTCATCAAGTAGTTTTACTTTATAAAAATTGTTTTTGAGTTTTTTTAGTTACACATCACATGATTTTGACTTAATGACTTCAATCATTTATCCTCATTGCAATCTGCAGATGTATGAACATTATGTATCAAATTGATCGACTTCCTATTGGAACATTCAAATGTCAAGATCTCAATTGTAGAATGAAAAATGCAAGAGTGAAACTAAAGCCATATGATGATTTCTATTATGTCTTGATGATAAAGAAAATCATCGTTACTTGAAGTTATGACCTTTGTCCAAAAAATCTTAAAGATGCAACAACAAAACTCAAACTCCAACACAAACTCTGACCCTAACTCAATTTTATGACTTTGGCCGATGTGAGGACTGTGTTGGTAGGCGATATGTAAGTACCTCTGTAAGTGCTCATAGAGCCTGAAAGCATGCTCTGGTCTTGGTGAGCCCTTGGGACCCAACTCACCTCAACTTTTTCTAACAAAAAAAAAACTCAAACTCAAATATAACTTAGGCACCACCTCAAGTGTTCTGGTTGGGGATTTTTTGAATTGAACGTAGTCATGTCTCTTGTTCTCTCCATACATGAAAATTGCAGAACGTTGACTCATGGGAAGGAAGGTCATGTTTGGTGGTGCTGATTATTATGAGAAGAAATATTATTATGGTATGAATCATGGTTGCAAATTGCGGTTGCGGTTGCAGATGCGGTTGCGTTGCGTTTACTGCGGTTGCGGGTGTTGCAAACTTGCAATATAGGTTGCGACTGTTGCGGTGTAGTCGTTACGGTCTGATGTGGGTTGCGGGCACCACCGCAACAGCAATATTGCGGGCGCAATTGGCTGTAGAAATCGGGAAAATTTGATTCTAGTCTGAAATAGTTTTGCATTCTTTCATTCTAGTCCTTTTTCTGCCTTTCCATTTTGCTTTTCTTCCTCTTGAGTGTATCAGTATGTAGGGACTAAATTGGCTGTAGAAATCGGGAAAATTTGATTTTTTTTAAGTGAGTCATGTGCGTGGCATGTGATATATGTGCCGTTAAAAATGACGGAAAAAAATCACAAGGTTTTAAAATGTTAACGGTGCAAACCACAAGATCTTAATAAAGATCAGAGCGGAAAAAAAATAGATCGAATCGTAAAATCGAATCGAGGATCGTAAGATCCTAACTTTTTTTTCGCACAAAAAAATTAGGATCGTAAGATCTTAACAATTAGGATCGTAAGATATAAACAATTTATATTTATTCTAAATATGTCTAAAAATTTTATTTTTATGGTATATTTACATCTTTGTTGTGTCAAATATCTTACAAATAAATATAAAAACCAATATATATATAACTTTGATTCTATAGATAAATGTGAAAGGAAACGACGGAGAATATGAGAGACTGTGAAAAGTGAAAAGATAAATGTGATTTGTGAAAGGAAAACCCTAAATTTGCCTCACTTATGCGTTTTGGGCCAGAAAATTAAAAACAAAAAACAAAAATGTATAAAACATTGCGTTTTGGGCCCAAAAAAATTTTTTTGTCTCAGATCGTATGGATCGTACGATCCTACGATCTTAACTAGAAAATTGCGATCTTTGTCTGATCCTAACTAAATACGATCTTCTATACGATCCGGCAAGGTTGACCTTATTAAGATCTTGATCTTATACGATCTTACGATCTAAGATCTCGATCTTAATTAAAAGTTTAAAACTTTTGAACAACATGTTACGTAATTAAGTACAAACAGACTAAACCACATATATCTTTTATATAATTTGTCCTAGATTTTATTATCCAAAACAATTTTGTTGCTCTTTATATATTCTTCATATTTGGTATAAGTTGTGCTTAGATTTCAATAAGCATGTTTTGTCTTATGCGATGTTTAAGCCAATTTGAATTTCTTGGAGTGGCTTGGCAGAAATCACCATAAATTATATCGTCCTACAAACTCAAATTGATAATGTTCTATATATTTAAACTTCATTAAATCATTTCAATGCAACATTTTTTTAATATATTTGATCAAGCCATCGTGGAGACCAGTTATATTATTAGAACTCAGACAGATGCTGATTAAGGGAGGCGTTTTGCTATTCAAAAATGATTATTTAATGTTAATTTTAAATTCAAAAATCAATTTGTATTGTCTAAATAAGTTTTTGTTATTAAAATAAAAAAATGACATATAGAATATATTTTATTTGGATAAATTGTTAAGAAAACTATAAAAAGAGTTAGAGGTTTATATAAACTTAAAATGAGATTAAGATAAATCATGCCAAGATAGATGCGGGAAAGAAACTTAAAAAAAGAACAATGTTTTTGAAGAGTTTTGAATAATAAAACCAAACTTTATTAAATTTTACCATAAGAAGTTAGAAAATAAATATTTTATTTTATTGTAAAAGATTTTTAGAATAATAAATATTGTAAGAGAAGAAAGAATTCATACCATGAGGAAAGATTAATCAAAATAATATATAATACAATAAGTACAAGTGTTAGATTCAAATTTTAAACATGATATGGTTCCTTGTTTTAATTTTACTCAAAATAAAAGAAATTTGAGAATTGAAGTTTCAAATTTTTTTTTCAATGTTTCTTAATTTTCACAATATTTTTAAGCTAGTCAATGATCCAATACCATTAATTAATGGGCAAAACCACCTTTTACGTCTCAAAACTTTATATCAACTTTTAATTTTATTTCTAAAATTTTATATTTTGATCCATTTTATCCTTTACTTTTACTTTAGCAAAATTTCAACGATAAATTCTATGTAACTAATGACATGTAATGTAAAATTAATATAACTATTTCTCAGATAAAAATTCACAATGGAGTCTATAATTGATTTATTATAAGAAGTTACTCAAATGATAAAATTAAACAAAATATGAAATACTAAGGACGAAATCGACAGCCAGAAAATATCAAGGATGAAATTGAAAGTTAATGTATAGTTTGTGGAAATTAAAGATGCTTTTGTCTTAATTAATAGGGTAAATTACACTTTGGTACCCTGTGGTTTGGTTATATTTCGCTTTGATTCCCGATGATTTAAGAAGTGACATTCTGATACCCTGTGGTATTCTCTGTTAACACTTTAGTACCCTGAGCTTTAATTCTGTTAGAAAATTAACAGAAATTGGCATTTTGGGGCTATTTCATAATTTTAACCATCTTTGGGGGATAAAAGGCAATTTTAATGCAGGAAAAAGAGATTGAAATTACTAAAACACCCATAAATATTTAAATATCTTCAAAATAGTCCTTAAAAACACAATTTTATATCTTAATAGAACTAGATTGCACAATTTTTCCAAAATTGGGACTGTTTTGTTATTCATTCTATCTTCTGTCATATATTTTTCAAATTTTATGTTTTGACCCCAACAAATTTTTATGGTTTTCATTTTAGTCCCTAAATAATATGTATCCAGGGACCTATTTTAAATTTTCCAAAATATTGGGGGGGGGGGGTGAATAAGTAATTTTTGCAAAAGTTGTTATGGTTAAAATAAGGAGATAGCCCCAAAACTCCGATTTCCATTTATAGATCTTACAAATCGCCCATCACATGTCAAGATCTTAATGAAGGAGATTAAATTGAGCAGTCAGAATTTCTCCAATTATAAAAAACTAAAGGATCGCAATTCAGAGGATCCAATTTCATGCACATCTTATACTATACATATTCTTTAGAACATTATATCGAGATTGTTCGAAGAATAAAACATTGATAACAATAAAATTCGACATTTTGTAACGATTGTCAAGCTTCTAGCCTGCGTGATATCTAACATCAATATAATTATATTGAGGTAACCTCTATCGTAATCTTAATTTTTAGTTAGATGTTTCATGTGAATTGCTAATTTTGAATTCTGATCATTCAACTTCATCTTCATGGAATGATATGATTGAGACTGGATCTCGATCAATAGCTTGCTCACATTAATCACAAGAGATAACCTACTTTTTAGTCTTTGAATTATTACTGAGTCAACGATTTAATCCTTGAATTGTAGGAAAATACGAATTAGTCCCTGAATTTTACACCACCGTCAACATTTTGGTTCCTGAATGGTAGAAAAATACTAATTAGTCTCTAAATTTTACACCGTTATCAACGTTTTGGTTCCTAAATTGAAGAAAATTATGAATTAGTCTCTAAATTTTACACCAGCGTCAACATTTTGGTCCCTGAGTTGTAGGAAAATACAAACCAGCTCAAGGACCAAAAGGTTGATGGTGATATAAAATTCAGGGACTGATTTGTATTTTCCTACAATTCAAGGACTAAAAGATTGATGATAGTGTAAAATTGAAGGAGTGATTCATATTTTCCTACAATTTAGGGATTAAATCGTTGACTCAGTAACAATTCAAGGACTAAAAAGTAGACTTTCTCTTAATCACAAATGTGTCTTAACTTTTTATATAATCTATATCAAAATTGCAATTGTCGGATGTTTAACGTGAATAGTGCAATACAAACTGATTATTCAACATTACGAATAATGATAATTGAGAAGTTGATCAATCTCTCATATTCCTATATGACCAGGTCAATCACAATCTCAACTTTTAATTGTCCATGTAAAATTAAAGTTGTACATCTATTTTGTATTTCATGAAAGTAATTTTTTACAAACTTGACTCAATTTTACTCTTGGTTTCATAAATTAATTATGTAGTTAATTGTTCTAGGCCAAGTCTCAAATTGGTCCCGACTAGATTTTAAATTAGTCCCTGATATTTCATTTGTAATTTTATATTAGTCTTATATGTTTCCATGATTTTTCAAATTGGTCTAAAACATATTGAATATGATCATATTTCTCTCATTTTAAATTCAAATATGATGAACCAAGAAGTGCAATTTTTTTTACAATCGAGTACTTTGAGATCATCAATAAACGAGATCGAATAATCGAGTCCCAAAAGTAGGTAACTCGTTTTACAGTCAAACAAGTAAATTTAGTCATATCTTTCTCGTTTCACATCTGAAAGCAACGAGTTTGAAACTATGCGGTAATTCTTGAAGAGTTGTTTCTCTGCTTAATTAACATCACCAGGAAATGATGTCAAATCGCATCTCGAAAGTAGGTTTGAGACCAACTAAAAAAATTTAAAGACAATATGTGTAACATCCTTATCTAATTAAGGATAACTCTAATACTAAAACGAATTACAAGCGTTACACGGCTAAAAAATTAAGAATAGAAAAAAAATACACGAGGCTCGACCTCAAATAAAGCCACACATGGCCCATATCAGATAACAGACAAGATAAAACTAACTAACCTCACATTTGCAGCAACTTCTAGCTTGAACTCGACGAACCTGAAATCTGCACTAAGACACTGAAATGTTGTAGGGTGAGAATCTGGGGGATTCTCAATAGGGTTTAAGTCTCTTTACTTAGCCTTCGATCCCTACTCAAACTCAACTTCAAACACAAGTTCACACATGCATTTCTAACTAAGCAACTAAAACACATACATATTATCATGATCATTAAACATTTGATTACAAATATAATGCTAAACATTCAATCTATAATCAACCTTAACTCATCAATCAAACATACATTATCAGGATATTATAAAAATACAAGGAAGCTGGCGGTGACAATCAAGTCATCTAATGCCTCAAGGTTGGTAATCCAGCACAAGTGTTAACTCATCCCAAATAACAAACACTTATCTTTTATTAATTAATACTCAAACAAATACTCATCATTCATATAAACATTCATTAGTCACATAAGCATCCATACCAATATACAACAACTATATAATCATACATAAAATCAAGGCTGGTGGTGACAATCGAGTCAACCAATACCTCGACTTGAGTAAACCAGCCCAAGTGTCATGATCATAGATCAATTGGTCATCACCTAGGCTTTCCATAGCGTCATCCAGCGTGCACACAATCCAATAACCTGTCACCTAAGGAATCCACCTTAAGCCATCCAATAGAATCCACCAAAGAACATTACCCAAATACTCATTGCGAGTAATGGGGAGGATCACAATCCTCAGTGAATCATGACATGAGTCCAAGCATACAACACATCAATCTTAGTTGAATAGCGAAACATAAACACATTCACATATCTTCTCATTCACATATTCTTAATTTATACATTCACTAACCATTCACAGACCATCTACTTAACAATTCCCCTTTTTCATTACTTGACTCTATATTTAATTAACTTTCCCATACAATTCCATAACATACATACACCAAAACATACGTTATTTAATTATAAACATATCACATTTCACTTACTTATAACGTATTTATCAATTTATTAACATCCAATTAACATAATCAAATGCATACTTGTTGGGCTTACCTCAATATATAATCTATGTGAGATCATGAGTTTCTCAGGCCAGAATTTCACATGAAATTAGTAACAGCGAGTTATTATAAAGTTAATTCTCTCGATCATCACTAAAAATCGTTATATAGTTAATTTTAAATACACTACTCACATGAAACAACTGTCAATTTTGATATTGACAACATAAAAGCTAAGACACCTCGTGACTGATGTGATTTTACCATCAGATCCAACCTTTATTATTGTTATTGTTGGGAAATCACAGAGGGAGCGCAGCGGAAGGAAATTAAAAATTTTTGGACTAAAACGTAATTAAAACTAAAAGCCAACTCTGTGATTCCTTCCAAGATCCACTAACTATGTTTATACCAGTTTTAGGAAAAATGTTTACCTAGTTTTGATCGGTGACTTGTCGTATTCGCGAATTTGAGAAGTCCACAGAGTGTCCTTCCTCTACCAGTAATCCACACGAGCAGTTTGGCAGATGCCTAGGTGCTAGCCTCCTTCACTTCTTTCCAAGTGAAAACGGGAACTATATCTATGGTTCTTGAATAATCAAGATGTGTTCTTGATTATCAAGACTAATT
>QANZ01055341.1:42471-55482 GCA_003254925.1 Chamaecrista fasciculata | reverse complement strand
CTCTCGAGAAGCATCTAGTGCATGTATCTCTATACACCGAGGTCATGCTGGTCTTAGTTCATTTACGTTCCCACGTGAATGATCGACCAGGGACAGTTTTAGATTAATTATCTTATAATTAATCAAGGACGCTATCATAGTAAACACGCTAATAATATGATAACAACATAATTTATCTCTATAAATTAATCAAAAAATACATATGTTCAAATAACACATAAATAAATAATTGGCCCTAGGGCACAATCTCCATCAGTTATATGGAATGATTACATTGTAACGTAATACATCTAATGTATAGACGATTTAAAATTAAGATTACGATAGAAGTTAACTTATAATTAATGTGGGATCATGTAGTCTAGAAGCTATTACATCAAGCTAAAAACCGATTTGTAACAAACTAGTCACATGAAATTCAACTTTACCTTGTGATTAATGTGATTATGATCAAGTATAAAAGGAACCAAGATTACACTAAGTACTCACAAAATAGATTAATGCACGCAATTTTTTTTTTTTTTGGCAAAATTAATGCACTCAATTTACCTTTACATAGAATCAATGATATGATAACT
The DNA here is from genome assembly GCA_003254925.1 of Chamaecrista fasciculata. Lineage (NCBI taxonomy): Eukaryota > Viridiplantae > Streptophyta > Magnoliopsida > Fabales > Fabaceae > Chamaecrista > Chamaecrista fasciculata. Next base: position 54,904 of record QANZ01055341.1, on the reverse strand, counting down.
ACAAGACGATGTAGTCTTAAAAAAAATGACAAGACGGGGAGACTCCATTTGTAAGTATAATCTTCTTTTTGTGGATTGATTGTCTTTCTCTCACAATTTTTTTTTTTTTTTGAAATTTTAGCTTTATCACGTGATACAAAATCTTAAGAATAGCTAATTAAGGTTGAGTTGTTTGATGCTAAGGGTGATAGTTGCACTACAGTATAAAATTTCCTTTCAAGTTGTGAGAAACTAAATCATTTGAAATTAGTTAAGTTTTGAAATACCTCAATTTCAAACGGAATTTTGAATTGTCATCTAGTAGTATTACTTTGTAAGAAATGTTTTGAGTTTTATTACTCACCGTTCTCAAGATTGTTACTTAATGACTAATCATTTATTCTTATTACAGATGTGTGAACATTTTGAATCAAATTACTCCATTTTCTCTTGGAATATTCAAATGGAAAAATTTTGATTGGAGAATGAAGAAGGCAAGAGTGAAACTAAAGTCATATGGTGATTTCTATGTTGTCTTGGTGATAGAGAAACTGTCATTACTTGGAGCTATGACTTTTGTCCAAAAAATTTTAAAAATACAACAACAAAACTCAAATTCAACTTAGGTACACGTCAAGTGTTTTGGTTGGGTGGTGTTCTTAACCTCTCTTTCTCTAAAAGTAAATTGAGAATGTTCACTCATGTTTGTTAGGCATGATTTCATTTCTATGAATATTCATACCTAATTGAAGCAGAGATTATGAGGCTGCACAATCTGGCTGGTCCACCCAGATCCCTGTTCACAATTAAAGAGGAAACCAATGAAGATTTGGAATCTTATGATGGGATCGGACATCAAAGGGTTCAAGAAGTAAGAGCTTAAGTGATCTTATGGAAGCCATTGCTAGTTCATTCATTCATCATGGAATCTCAATCAATCCACTCTTTGAATCATCACCAAAAACTGATGAAACAGACTTAATAGAGATGCTCAATAGATTCAGATCTTCTTCTTCTTCAGCGTGATGATTGAGACTGGATCCCAATAGCTCAAATTAATCACAATGTGTCTTAACTTTTTATATTATATATATCAAAATTGTAATTGTAAGATGTTACTTTAACGTGAATATTGGAATACAAATTGAGTATTCAACATTACATAATGATAATTGAGAAATTGATCATTCTCTCATATATGGCCATTCACGTACAATTCATCTTTTTATTGTCCATGTAAAAGTTGTACACATCTATTTTTGTATTTCATGAAATTATTTTGTTACAAACTTACTATGTACTTTCATGTAATTATGATGGAGTATGTTAAACTTCGATTTGACATTGACCACCAACTGATCTCGATTTTACTCTTAGTTTCATAAACTATTTATGCAGTTGATTGTTCTATGTAAAGTCTCAAATTGGTCCCTTATATATGGGATGGATTTCAAATTGGTCCTTTATATTTCATTTATTTTAGATTGATCCTGCATGTTTCTATAACTTTTCAAATTGGTCCTAGAAATATTGAACGTAGTCATATATCTCTCATTTCAAGCTCAAATTTTTTTTTTGGCCAACATTTCAAGCTCAAATTTGACAATTCAAGAGGTACAATTTTTTCTTCAAGTACTTTGAGACCACCAACAAATTACAAGGTCAAATAATCAAGTCCCAAAAGTGAATAACTCATTTCAAGATCAAACAAGTAAAGTTGGTCATATCTTTCTCATTTTAAATCTAAATGTGACGAGTTCGAAACTATGTACTAACTCTTGAAGAGTTGTTTCTCTACCTAATTAAGATCACTAGCAAATGAGGTGAAATCGCACATCAAAATTCTAGTTTGAGACCAATTTAAAAAATTAAGAAAACAAGTTGGACCTATTTGAAACAAATGAAAGATAAGAGACCAAGCTAAAATTTACCCCAGACATAAGGGACCAATTTGAGACTTTGGCCAATGTTCTACATGAATTGTTTGTTAAAAACTTATAAAAAAACTTTATAAAGCTATTAAAAAATAATGCCTTTTGTTTGTTGTTTTGCCCCTGGGCATTTGTTTGGTTTTATAAAGTTATTTTGGGCCAAAAATATGTAAATAAGGTAGTTATAATAGAAATAAAAATTCAAATAATAGTCCCCTTTAACCTTACAAATCAAGGCATCTAAATCAATTCAAATGAAATATCACTTTAATTTTTCTTTGTCGTTTTCCATGCATCTATAATCTATTGATTCTTTTCTTAATTAATTCCAATATAGCAAAACTCTTAAAAAATTGTCAATTTGATATACTTAAATTTTTGTTCACTATATGAGGGGTATTCGGCCTCCTCCGCTAGTTGTAGCCTAGTTTTTGTTGTTTCATGTTTCCCATAAAAAAAAAAAAATTGTTCACTATTAAGTGATATGCTTTTACACAATTTTTACTGCATATCATTAGGGGTATTCGAGTTGCATTATATGAGGGGTATTCGAGTTGCATTATGTGGTTTGGGGTAAGGAATCTTTTGGAAAATTTCTTACAAGACAATGAATTCCAATGAAGTATCCTTGTAATTCATATAAGATGCTTAAGTTAATGTGTACTATTAGATGAGAGTGATGAGTAGGGTACCTTTAAATTAATACATTTGGAAATTGAACTAATTATTTATTGAATTGCAACATATTTTGTTTTCAATTTATTTTAGTCATATTATTATTGTATAAGCAAGAGAGAGAGAGAGGGGGAGAGGAGATAACAAGGTAAGTTTCTAACAAACTGTAGGCTTTAATTTATTCCTGACTCAAAAACAAACAAAAAAAAGCATATATCTTTCTAACTTTGAAATAAACAATATATAAATTTGATAGTAAGATTAAGGTTGCACTTTGATTAATTCGTGATATCACGAGGTCTAGATGTTCAATTAAATGTTACTACAAAAAGTTGATTGGCCAGCTTTTAAACAAATAACGTGAAATGATCGATAATCAACTATACAACCTCGTGATCAATGTGAGATCATGAGTTTCTCATAAACGATATTGTTACATGAAATTAATAATGGTAAGTTATTATAAGGTTAATTCTCTCAATCATCATTAAATAACATTGAATAGTCATAATTTGAAATACACTACTCACGTGAAACAACAGTACGACTTTGATGTTGATGATATGAAAGATAAGATATCTCATGACCAATGTGATTTTACAAGATCCAAACATTATTATTATTACATGAAGTTGAGCGATACTTTATAACAAACTACTCATGAAACATCTAATATATGGACAATTTAAAATTAAGATTATAATAAAAGTTGACGAGATCACGTGACTTTGAAGTTTGACTATCGTTACATGATGTTAGAAACCAATTTATAAAAAACTAGTCACATGAAATTCAACTTTACAATATAGATTTAAAAATTGAGTGAAACTAAAGTTACCTCGTGATCAATGTGATTATGATCCAGTATAAAAAGAACTTAGATTTCACCAAGTACTCACAAAATAGATTCATGTACTCAAGTTAACTTTACATAGAATTAAAGATATGAGAGCTACACAAGAGTAGAGTCTAGAAAAAATAATTGACAAGATGGGGAGACTCATCGATTTGTAAGTATGATCTTTTTGTTCATTAATTTTTTTCTTTTCACTATTAATGTTTGAGATCTTGGCTTAATCACTTGGTAGAAATCTTAAGACTTATTTAAGATTGAGTGAGTTTGACGTTGGTAGAAATCTTAAGACTTACTTAAGATTGAGTGAGTTTGATGTATAAGGTGCGATTGTTGAACTGCAAGGTAAATTTTGATTTCAAGTTGTGAAAAACTAAATTAGTTGAAATATTTTTTAAACCTCAAATGGGGAGTTTTGAATTGTTATCAAGTAGTATTACTTTGTAAAAATTATTTGAAGTTTTATTAGTTACAGTTTTCGTAGTTGTGATGTAACCAGTTTAATCATTTATCTTTATTGCAGGAAAATGAACATTTTGCATCAAACTACTCCATTTCCTTTTGGAATATTCAAATGGACAAATTCCAATTGGAAAATGAAAAAGGCAAGAGTGAAACTAAAGTCATTCAATGATTTCTACGATGTCTTGGTGATAGAGAAATTATCATTACTTGGAGCCATGATCTTTGTCCAAGATATTCTAAAGATGTAACAACAAAACTCAAATACAACTTTGATATGACATCAAGTGTTCTAGTTGGGTGTTATTCTTATATCCTCTCTCTAAATGTAAATTGCATAACGTTCACTCATGTTTAACGCATGATTTCATTTTTATGTATATTCAGACAAGCAGTTCATTGAGAGATGAGCTAGTGGTTATGCGAAGTTATTGGTGGATTCTACGGCAGCTTATGGGTTGTGGGAGCTCAGCCATGTTACAGGCGAAAACAGTGAAGATGAAGAGAGAGAAACGAAATAGATTAGACACAAAAACGGAACTAAAGATATACCTTACAACTTGAAGTAATTGTTTAATAATTTCTTTGTATTATAAACACTCATATTCAAATAAATAGTCCATTTGAAAGTAGATTAGGAACAAAAACAGAACTGCAAATTGAAGTGTAGAATTTCTATTATTTAATAATTTCTTTGTATTATACACTCATTCAAATAAATAGTCCCTTTGAAAGAATTACCAGTTCCAAGAACAATTACCCTAGCAACTTGGTGATCAAGGATAGTGGTGATGGTGTTGGGACATAGAAACAAGAAAATTGGGTGCTAAGATTTTATACAAAAAATTTCAATTGTGTTAAAGACATGCAATCAGTTTTAAAATTTTGAGGATGCATGATTCTAGGTTGGTTTGAGAAGCCGTGTCGTTATGTAAATAACTTGAAATTTTAGCAATTCATTTAATTATCATTACCCAATTGAGAGACTAAATAGTTTAAACCTCGTAACTTTTAGAAACCTAGTATAACATATTAATCTTTTAAAATATTAAACTGCGTGCGTGTAATTAAGTGTAACTTTCAAGAATTGTTTTGTTAGTTTTACTCTTTGAATTTTTTGTACCATATTTGATCAAGCCATGGTGTAGACCAATTATTACTTACTAGAGCTCAGACAGGATGCTAAGTAAGGGAGGCATTTTGCTTTTCAACAATGGTCATTTTAAGTTAATTTCAAATTTAAAAATTAATGTGTATTGTCTGAATAAATTATTATTAATAAAATAAAAATGTCTTGTACAATATATTTTATTTGGATAAATAATTAATTAGACTATAAAAATTTGAAGTTTATATAAATTTAAAATGAGAAGAAAAAAGAGAAGAAAAAGGATTCAAGAGAATGTTGTATGAGTTAATGAGAGTGAAAATGGCAAATTTTATTTTAAGGAATAACAGACAAAACCAAATTTTATTCAATTTTACTATATGAAGTTAAAAAATAATGATTTATTTATTTTAAGAGATTGCTAGAATACTAAATTTTGTAAGTGAAGAATTTAGATCATGAGAAAAGATTATTCAAAATAATAATACATAATACATCTAACGTATATAAGAGAAGTTAGATTCAAGTTTTAAATACAATGGTTCCTTGTTTTAATTTTACTCAAAATAAAAAGTTTGAAAATTAAAGTTTCTTAATTTATTCTTATACATATATATAATATATATTTACAAAATCCAGATCTCCTATAGTTAGCTTTCTCCGTAGTCCCTTGCATTTTAGAAAATTTGGTCCCTAAAAATAGTCTACTCTGATTGTCATCATGCCACGTCATCTTCTCCAAATGTGAAAGAATGCACAGCTCAAAACTCATTTCTTTCTTCCATCTGTGATTGAGTCTCTTTAATACCTTTCAACTAGCTGGTGAAAAACTTTTAAGGATCAAAATGAAAGAAGGTTTAATTTATCAAAAATATTTTGTTTCTAAGCCCATATTTTCTGGATGTAACGAGGAGGCCCATAACAATAAAAAGTAATGGACTTCAAATCCATCACTGTTTTTCTTATCATTCTTGAAGGGAGATTGCCGGATTGTGCCCTTAGATTAAAAACAAAAAATAAATAATTGAGGGATTATCAAACTTAATAATTTATATTATTATTTTTTATTTAGCAGTAGAGAGAGGAAGTGATCGGAGGATCAGCTTCTAACAAACTACTTACTTTAATCATATATATTTTTAAACTGAAACAAACAACATGTACATTTGACAGTAAGATTAAGGTTACTTTGTGATTAATGTATGATATCATGAGGTCTAAATGCTCAATTTGATATTATTACAAGTTGATTGGCCAACTTCAAAACTATTTCCCTGAAACAATCAACTACTCAACCTTGTGATCAATGTGAGATCATGAGTTTTGCATGCTCGATATTGTTTCACGAAATCAGTATGATTCAGTAATAGTAAGTTATTATAAAGTTAGTTCTTTCGACATAAAGTTGAATAGTCAATTTGTAATACACTGCTCACGAGAAACAACTGCACAATTATGATATATTGACAATATAAAAGTTAAGACATCTTCCAAATAATGTAATTTTACGAGATCTAACTTTCGTCATTATTACATTCCGTTGAATGATCAATTTGTAATGAAAATTCACGTGAAACATCTAATATATGAACAATTTAAAATTGAGATTATGATAGAAGTTAACTACTCACATGAGATCACGTGGTTTAGAGGCTTGACTATAGAAAAATGAAGTTAAAAAGCAATTTGTAACAATTACTCACATGAAACATTCAACTTTACAATATAGACTTAAAAATTGAGTGAAACTAAATCCAATGTGTGATCAATGTGATTATGATCAAGTATAAAAAACACCTAAATTACACCAAAGTACTCACAAAATGGATTCAAAGCACTCAAATTACCTTTACATAGCAACAATAACATATGAGAGCTACGAGTATAACAACGAGTTTGGATCCTCTAGAGTACTCTAGGGGTGAAGTGAGGAGAGAGAGAAGTGGGTCCCACTTACATTTTCTCTCTCTACCATTGTTTTTGTCTCTCTCCTCACTTCACCCTAGAATACTCTAGGGGATCGAAGCTTGTATGACAACAGTGTCTAGAGAAAATTTGACAAGATGGGGAGACTCAATTTCCAGGTATGATCTTCTTTTCATGTATTGAATTTTGTTTTCTCCATAATTGTTTGAGGTTTTGGCTTAATTACATGGTACAAATCTTAAGTCTCAATTAAGATTTAGTGAGTTTGATGTTAAGGGTGCAATAGTTGCACTAAAACGAAAAGTTTGCTTTCAAGTTGTTGAGAGAAACTAAATGATCATTTGAGAGAAACTAAGATTGAGTGAGTTTGATTATATATTATATTTATTATATATAAATAAATAAAATCATTTCATCAAAATCAAACAATACCCTCTCGACTCTCGTTTCTGCATCTTCTTCAATTAATTTCATATTTAGCGCAACATTTCGCCTCTCTCAGCGTCTTCTTCGTTTAATTTCAGATATAGCATTTCGCCTCCCCCAACGTCTTCTTCATTTAATTCCAGATCTAGCATTCTGCGTCTTCTTCATTTAAGATTGAGTGAGGCTGTGAGAGTTTGAGACGGTGAGGATTCCATCCTCACTTCAGATTTGGTATTGCATTCTCGTCAATTTTTTCCTCTTTTTTCTTCCATTCGGTCGGGTCGGGTTTAATCGGGTCGATCTGACCGACATTTTTTCAAAACTCAAATCCTACTGTACCTGTAGAACTAAACCTGAACCGACCGAACCCGTTATTTACGATTGGGTTAGTCGGGTTAACCCATTTTTGCACACCCCTAATTCCTTGGGTGATAACTGCAGAATGTTGACTCATGTTTTAAGCATGATTTCATTTCTATGTATATTCATACTCATATGAAGTAATAACAAAGCTTTCATTTCTTTTAAAATGGCTCCTTATATATACGATTAGGTTTTATTATCCAAAACAGTTTTGTTGCTCCTTAATTATTTTTCATGTTTGGTATAGGTTGTGCCTAGATTTGAACGTGATTTGAGTTTCTTGGAGTGGCTATTCAGGAATTACAATAACTTGTGTTTTTATACAAAATCAAATTGTGTTATATGCAAATAACAAGATAGAGAAGGCACTCAAATAAAACTGATATTCATTGATGATTTTGATATATAAGCAGCAAATAGGGACTAAAAGATAACAAGAGGAAGAGAAAGAAAGAGAAGCAAGAAGAGAGAGAAGCAGAATCAGGGAGAAGGAGATAGAATCTAGAGAGAGAATTTTCTAACAATATTCCTACCTACTTCCCCTCTTCACATGGCTATTTAACCACATTTCTTCACACATCTTATTCCATATTCATCAACCTAATCTATTTGCTCATTGGGCCTTATTGGTCCATAATCATCCATGACAAATTGATTATGCATTTATGCTCTATTTATCTAAACTTCATTAAATCATGTCAAGGGAACATCTTTTTTTTACATATTTATTAAGCTAGCTATGGTGGAGACTAGCTTATTTGAACTCAAACGGGTTGCTGATTAAGGTAGATGTTTTGTTGTTCAACAAATGATCATTTAAAGTTAATTTCAAATTTTAAAGTTAATTTGTATTGTCTAAATAAATTATTATTAATAAAATTAAGGCCAAAGTGCGAATTTGATCTTGTAACTTTGCTCCAAGTCCCAAATCAGTCATATATATTTTTTTGTCTCGAATTTGGTTCTGTATCTTTGCTCCAGGTCCCAAATCACTCCTATATCTTTTTTGTCTCAGTTTTGGTCTCATATGTTTTGGAAACCTCCCACCATTAGTCCTCTGTCCATTTTAAATTACAGTTTAGTCATGAAAACTTTAAGTTCTTTTTACTTTAGTCCCTAACTATCAAAATGAAAGTGAAGGAGTACCTCAAAAGATTCTTAAGCCTTACACCTTGGTCCCTAATCCATGAATTCTTCATGAAATGAAATAGAAATGCAAAAACAACACAAATTAAAGCAAATGACAGAGGGACCAAAACTGAAAACGCAGAAAATTCAAAACCCACTGGAAAATGCCATAAACTTGCCGGAAAAACGTACAAAAATCATCGAGAAACTCAAAAACCCATCCAAAAACCCCAATTATTTGAGTGAGATTTTAGTGAGGATTGAGGTTTTTGGATGAGTTCTTGAGTTTTTCAGCAATTTTCATACATTTTCCGGAGAGTTTAGGGCATTTTCTGGCGGGTTTTAAATTTTATCCGTTTTTAGTTTTGGTCCCGTTGGCATTTGCTTTAATGTCTTGTTTTTTCATTTCTATTCCATTTCATGAAGAATTCATGGATTAGGGACCAAGATGTAAGGTTTGAGAATCTTCAGGAATGCTCTTTCACTTTCATTTTAATAGACAGGGACTAAAGTGAAAGGGACTTGAAGTTTTCAGGATTAAACTGTAATTTAAAATGGACGGAGGACTAAGGATGGGAGGTTTTCAAAACATATGAGACCAAAACTGAGACATAAAAAGATATAGGACTGATTTGGAATCTCGAGCAAAGATACAGGATCAAATTCGAGACAAAAAAAAAAGATATAGGACTGATTTGGAAACTGGAGCAAAGTTATAAGACCAAATTCGCACTTTGGCCTAAAATTAAAAATGAAGTTATTTTATTTGAATAAATTGTTAGGCAAACTATATATATGACAGACAAATCATGCTAAATTAGGCATTGGAAGGAAAAAGCGAGAGAGAAGACAGTGGATTCAACGGTATGTTGTATGACAGTGAAAAAAAACAATATATTCTTTAAAAGAGTTTCAAATAAATCCAAATTTCATTAAATTTTAGGGTAAACTACAAGGAAAGTCCCTATTGTTTGAGGTAATTAGAGATCGGGTCTATGTGATTTAAAAACTATCAATTTAAGGCTTGAGGTTTATTCCGTTAGCAGAAAGAGTCCCTGTGATATATTTCCGTCTAAAAACTAACGGAAAATGCATTTTCTTATCAAGATGTCACTCCTTCTTTTTATATTTTCTTTCATTCAGGTCCTGATTCATTTCAGAATAATCTAGAAAGTTTATCATCTTTATCAAACAAGTCCCTAAAACCTGTAAATCAAAAATTTTGATCCATTCTTTCTCATTTTCATGCCATTTTCAAACAAAAAATCATTAACCCAAATGAAATCAAGTAGCAAAGGAGTAACTACAACACAAACACGATTTAAAAGTGGAAGAAATCAAAACCAACCCAACAATAACATACGAAAATCGAATTCACCACTTGAATTCACCTCCAGAAAACTCTTGTTCTCTAGATTTCAACTCGGTTTCCTCTCTCCCTCTATTGATTTTTTTCACAGAGAAAATCAATAATCGAAACCCAGCAAAACCCAAAAATTCCCCAACCTCCATCGACGCTCGTGGTTCGCCATTTATGGGCGAAAAAACATATAGAATTTGACATGTAATATCCCAAGAATTCATAGAAATTGTTAAACTTACTAGTTTGTCTAAAATAAGATTATATAGTGAATTTAGAAGTCATTCTAAACTTGTGGTTAAATTTTGAGAGTAATCTGATTTAAAAATTTTACAACCATCATTATAGTCCCTTCTAATTAATTCGTTTTCTTCCTCCACTCACTTCAACCATCATTCAACTCCTCCCCACCACCACAGAAGTCACTGACGACCTCCTTGGAATGTTGTACGTTGGAGATCCGCAACAACCGTAGGCTCCTCCTTCTCTTCTTCCCCAGGTGATGATTTCATCATCTTTTCTCGTCAGTTTCACCTAATGAAATTATACCCATTTGTTTTGCTGGTTTTCCTTGAGTGTTGCTACTGCCAGATGCTAATTTTTTATGTATTCAAAAGGTCGGTTTGTTACAGATCAAAAGCTGCTCAGATTATTCAGATCAAAAGTTACATATCAAAAGCTCCCAAAAAGCTAAATAATCTCGTTTGTTTCAGATTATTCAATAATCTAATTATAATCTACAATAATCTCAAATCTCAAACCACTCAATTACTTTTATTCCCCTATAAACATACCTATAATTACCTATACTTTAATATATTTCAAATATACACAAAGGGCATAATTGTCATTTTATATCAGCCCTAAATTTATTACACCTACAACATTCTCTCTACATCACATCACTTTTCACCATTTCTTTTTATCATTTTTTTTCTAAATTATTATAATTAAATTTTTACTTTTAATTATCTTTAATATTTAATCAAATAATAATAATAATTTATATTTTTTTAATTTAAATATTAATTAATATTATAATTTTATCATTAAAAATAATTTCTATCCCTCTTATTTAAAAAATTAACTATATAAATTCAAAAAACAAGTTCAACCAACATATTTAAAAATTTAATTTTAAATAACGATTCATCACTATTTTGGAACAACTTGGTATGTTTTCAACTATTATTTTCTCTATTAGAGAGTGATTTGTTAACTCGGTAAATATTAGATGGCCAAAAAGTCAAATTCTTTTGTCTAAAATTTATTTTGACAAAATTAAATAATTATAATTGTAATATAGAGAGAGAAGTAGATGGAATCTCCGTGTTATTTTAACCTAGGGACCAAATCGTTCATGATTTTAATATCGTATGAACCAACCAACTCATACTTTTTTTAGCGGCTGATTCGTTCTGTCAATATAGAATAATGAGAGATCAAAAAGTAAGAGCCAACATGAAAAATTATTTGAGAAATATTCGATAATTGTAATTATAGTATGTATATTTATCAAGTGAAATAAGCTGTCGAGATAATCTTGAAAAAGAAAAAACCCTAGCAATCGCCGCTGGTTCTCTTCTTCCGCACGCACACAGCTTTGCGTCAACACTGGACTGTCGCCGTTTGGTTATAGATTTATTTTTGTCAAATTTTACCAAAAAAAAAAAACTCAGCCCACATTTGGTAGCAGGATTTTATTATCTGCATTCAAATTTTAATGTCTCCGCAAATGAAAAAGAGAAATGAAACTTCAAGACTTTCAATATTTTTCTCATCATTCTTGAATATTCAAGTTAGTGGCTTTTGCCAAAAAAAAAAAGTTAGTGGCTTAGTGAATATTATCCTTTTATCCTTTATACCAAACATTTCTAATGATTCTTTTTTTCATCCTTATTAATTTTTGGGTAAATTGCAATTTGGTACCCTGTGGTTAGGGGCGGTTCCCCTCTGGTACCCTGAAAGAAAAATTTTTGCATTGTGGTACCCCGTGGTTTGCTCCGTTAGCGATTTGGTACCCTGAGGTTTTTTCTGTTAGGATTTAACGGCAAATGTTAGTTAAAATGTCAAAAATCTCCCAAAAAGTCTTCTCTTATGCGTTTAAGTCCTTTCCCTTTACTAAAAGGGATCAAAACATAAAGAATTAATTATAAAAGGGTCTTTAGAATTCTAATATTATAGATTTTTCTCCTTTTCATAAGATTTCTTTTGAATAGGTC